>QAXD01000187.1:583725-756650 GCA_004335575.1 Haematococcus sp. NG2
GTAATGAGATATCGTTAATGTACAGGGCAAAAAGTAGAGGGCTCAAGGGGCAGCCTTGCTTCACACCAGTGTTAGGGTTTATCGCAGCTGTACGCTTGTCACCATCAACCAGAATGTAAGAGTCAATGCTCACAGCTCGTTCTAGTGCGGGGGTGATTAGAGCAACACCGTGTTGTCGGATTGTAAACGTTCCATCGCCATCGTTTGTGCGCCATTGCGTACCGCGAGTTGACAAGCACAACGACTTAGCTCAGCGCAAACACCTGCTAGTTCCGAGCGCTCTGCCGAACATGATCTCGGCAGGGTAAGATGACGACACAAAACCCATCATCTACATTCAGATGGTTTCTTAACACATTGCAGTTTTTGATACGCATCCAGGTCTGTTTCGGCGCTTGCTGTGGGCGCGCTGGGCCTCTGGGCTGTTTACAAGCTGGTCAGGCTAGCTCTTGCAGATGCTGACCTGCACCTGCTCAGCAAGGGGCCAGCTCCTGCAAATGCATGGCAGGTATGTGCCTGTGCCCGATGCCCCCATGTTCCGCATGTTGGGCATGCAGTGCTGCATGCAGTGCCATCATGCCGTGGTGGCGTCCATGGACAAAGTGGGCATGATGCTCTGGCATCTGTTGTGCTGCGCAGGGCAAGGTGGTGTGGATCACAGGTGCCAGCCAGGGCATGGGCGAGCGCATGGCCCATTACCTGGCCAAGCGGGGCGCCAAGCTCATCTTGTCTTCACGCAGTGCTGACAAGCTCCAGGTGCTGCGGTGTGTTGAAACACCATATGCACAGCCTGTTGCAGAAGCGCATCAATGGGGGCAGCATATTGAGTTCCACTGGTTTCCTACTGCTGGTGAGAGCCTCACGTGTACCTGTGGCAACGATGCCTTTGTGTTTCCGACAGAGGGTAAAGGAGGCGCTGCCTGCGGCTGCAAGCGATGTGGTGGTGCTGCCGCTGGACCTGGTAGGGCCCTATGACGCGCTGGAGGTGGCAGCCAAGGCAGCAGATGCTGCGTTTGGTGGTGCTGGGGTTGACTACCTGTTCCATAATGCAGGTACATGGGGCATGCCTTCATTGCTTGCTTGTCAACCGTCACCGTGTTAGCTCTGTTGCTGGGGCAGCGCTGGCCGGGTGATGTGAGGCCCAACGCATTGGCAGCAGGCAATGCCTTGGAGATAGTAACAACAAGCATGAACTTCTGCTTTGGTTTCGCTCCGCTGCCGTGCTCACCCAGGTGCGAGCATGAATGCACTGGCATCTGAGGTGACAGCTGGTGTGACAGATGCGCTGTTCGGGGTCAACACGCTGGGTCCTATCAAGCTCACGCGCGCTGCGCTGCCGCTGATGCTGGCACGCAACAAGGGGCGCATTGTGGTGGTGGCATCCATGGCTGGCAAGGTGCCATCACCCGGTCAGGCTGTGTACTCAGGTGCGGGTGTGTGGGTTAGGCGCTAAATAGGGAGCAGCTTTCGAAGGTTGGGAGCAAGGCTGCACAGTGCACGTAGCAAGTGGTGATGCATGCCAGATCCTGCCATTAATGAAAAGTTTGTACTTTGCAGAGCGTCATTGTGATGTTGCAGCACGGCACCCATGCTGCACTCTCACCTCCTTCCTTCTTGCAGCATGCAAGATGGCGCTGTATGGCTATTTTGCGTCCCTGGCCACCGAGATTGCCGACACACGCGTGGGTGTCACCATCTGCTGCCCCGGCCCAGTCAACACCGAGACCAGCGGCAACCCGCGCACGGTGTATGGGGCCACAGGCCTCAACACGCAGCCATCGCCCGAGTCTGCCAAGAGCTCTGCACGCATGGGGCCTGACCGCTGTGTGGAGCTGATCGCGGCTGCTGCAGCACATGGCGTGGATGAGGCGTGGATATCCAAGCACCCCGTGCTGGGGATTGGGTATGTATTCCAGCTGGTGCCGTTGCTGGGGTGGGCGCTGCTGAAGCACGTGGGGCCCAAGCGTGCGCGTGCCATGAAAGAGGGCAAGAGCGGGTATGACGTCCGGAACATTGCACTGGGCAAGGGCAATTGATCCGTGGATCGTGTGACATGTGCTGCTTCCTTTCACCTCTGAATTGGGGTGTGCCCCATGTCACGGCCTGTGGCTGGAGTGAGTAATGATGAGCGGTGGAGGGAGTGGGGGCTGTGTGCAAAGATACCCAGGAAACAAGTGGAAGGGCATAACATGATACCTCAGAGAGTTGAGAGGGTGAGTGAACTCTCGAGTGATGAATGAGAAATGTGCCCCTGTGCCCAGACATAGGCGGCGAGTTTCATCACCACATCATCAAAACCAACCCGACTCCAGCAAATAAATGTCGTGTCGTTGTCCGAGCCTCAAAACTTGCATGCTCGGGTTGCGTGTTGTTTAAGCAGAGTTCATGGCCTAACTTCGGCAAATAATGCACGGTGTTGCAAGTGGCATATACCTTGGCTACACTCAGACATTGAACCCTTAAATAGCAGGCTGCACGTGAATGTGCGGCAACCTGCATGCATCATGGCAACGGGCATTGAAAGCTCAAACCTCGGCCACCAACCAGCTGATAATGATCAGCAACCATGTCCAACAGCAGCAACCATCTTATGATAACACCATTCATGGCATGGGTGATGGTGCCATACTTAAATGTGCTTGTCATCACCGTGTACCAACGCACCAAACAAGTGCATCCCTGCACTGCAACTACATGCCAGCTCCTGCAAACATCGAGGAACGTCACCTGTGCATCCATGCAGTCTGCACATGTGCATGCTCTCACGCCCACGCTGCCACTACCGTGCCGAAGACGGCCAATGCGATGCTGATGCACACAACCAGGATCGCGCCAAATGCCTGCTGCTTGCTCTTGAGCTTCAGGCCTCGCTGCAGCGCGTCCAACGCCTTGTCCACGATGGGGGCGAGCATGAGTGCGCTGTGGGACAAGACAGCACAGCAGGGGTGCAAGATGCGCTTTTTGAATGCAAAAAGGAGCAGGCCAGGCGCAGACGTTATACCTTGCTTGCTGCCATCAGCATCGAATCACACTCTGCTTACCCGGCCGCACGTGCAAGCTTGGTCACCTGGGAGCCCGCCCACACCGTGCCAAACACGGTGAGGAAGGACTTGGCTGCTGCAGCCGCGCCCTGGCCTTGTGGCACCTGTGTGTTGTGTGATGGCAGTACCACCAAGGTGGTGAGGGCTCTTGGACCAGCTTTGAGCAGCGCGTACGAAACAGCACACCTGCTGCACAGCGGAAAGGGCATCCCAAACCAGAATGTTGCACATCTTGCTGCCACCATCCCCTCCACCATGCGTCAGGTCCATCCCCACACCTTGGCAACATACATCCACACAAATAGGAAGGTGCAGGAGTAGTAGAGGGTGTTGAGCAGGCCGTATGCCACCACACCCGCGAGGCCCAGCTCTTTCAGCTTGCCCAGTGTTTCCTGCAGCATGGAGGGCTGCCTTGCTCCGCCTTGGGCTGCGCCTTGGGACGTGCCATCTGCCTGCTGCCCTTGCAATCTCACAGCACCTGCACCACTAGAGAACTCTGTGCTCCCTGATCTAGCGTGTGGCACGCACGTCACGGTGCCGGCCATCCCTGCGCCTGCAGTAGACGGCGCCCTGCTGGCTGTGGCAGATGCAGGTGATATCGCAGGTGCAGCACGGAATGATGCGCAGCCAGGTCCCCGGAAGCTGGCTGACCCCGTGGCGCTGCGCAAGGATGCAGCTGTGGCAGTGTCAGGCTGCCAGCGCGCGTGGCGTGGGCCATAGAAACTCACCAAGCCACCACCAGACCTGAAGTTTGAGCCACCTGCCTCCAGGGTTGGTGCATGGTAGCACATGGCAGTGTTATACAGAATCAGATGCATGCATGTACAAGCTGATGGACTTGGTGTGCCTGTGAAGCTGATGCACCAGGCCATCATGTGTACACTGTGCCCGCACCTGCATGCCCCACACCTCCTGAGCCATACACCAGGCCTTGGTTCAACTCTCGCTGCTTGCTTGGCAGAGCTGCGTGCAAGACGAACATTGCGCATGTAGGGAGTGTGACCATTCATGCGACCGCGCGCATCCGCATCCTGCGCACGTGCCTGGCCGTGTTGGCTTGTGGTGTCCATTTGAGTGTCCAATGCGCAGGCCTGACGAGGTGGAGGCCTTAATCGTACCAGGAGGCTCCTTTGTATCCGACTTGGTGATGACTGTGTGAACGTGCCCTGCATGCATTTAACAAACTCCAAGAGCATCAGTGGTAGAATGATAAAAAATCCTGTGGGCTACCAACTCCACCAGGCTGTGCGCACCTGAGTGCTTTGGCCCCACTCGGAAGGACAAATTCACAGGCCGGAACGAAAGACTCATTGCGATGGCAGGGTTACCAAATAAGAACTCTAAATGGTGATATGCTGGTTCAGGGCTTGATGGTCGCAAAAGGGCGAGTTCGTAGTGTCAATCACGGTGGCAGTGAGAGGGGCACTGAGCATTGATTTTTTCATTCCGGCAGCTACAGCCTGGGCATCCACAACATAACTTTTCTCTGCCTTTTGGTTGACGAGGTCTTTTCGTTGCGCTTGTTTTGATCTGATGGTTCGCGCAACGCATGTTCCTGGGGGTGAGTCCCAAATCACGTTTGGGACTGAGGCCCCTCTGCTGCAAATGCAAACTCCGCAAAAACCTGCTGACAAGCCAGTCGAGGCCCCCGAGAAGCCCGCACCGGTCCTGGAGCCAGCCCCTGCACCCGATGCAGCGCCCGCTGTTGACATTGAGGCGCTGAAGTTGAAGGTATGGCGGGTTCATGCTGCCTGTGCACGCCCTAATCACCATGCATGCAAGCATATGCAACCGCCAGCACATGTCGACATGTGACTGTTCCATGCTTGTCATTCGTGCACATTATAGACCTGGCACAGTACTTGCACACAGCAGTTGCTCTGATGCTCATTTGTGATGCACGTGCTTGCCAATCAGCACGGAGGATATGGATCTTGGTGATCTTATTGGTTGATCGACCGTTTGTAATACGGTATGGGTCGCTGTGGAAACCTTTGCATTGCAAGCTCGGTGTGTTTGTGCTTGCATGGCTGCATAATTGTACATGCAGGCCATCGCAAGCATCACCAAGCTGAACACGGGCACCCCTGAGCTTGAGAGCCTGCTGTCTGACTTCCTGGCCAGCCTTCAGAAGCTGGCTCCCCAGGAGCGCGCCATCAATGCAGACGCCGCACTGGAGAACCTGAAGGTTGTACAGGCACTGGAAGGCAGTGCGCATGCACACCCATGCGTCACAACAAGCGGCGCCAGACAGCATCTGCCCTGATGCCTCGTTGAACATGGTCAGCATCCCTCTCGGCTTCGTTCCTCAAGTATTGCACGTGACGCAACACACGTGCACACCGCAGGCCGCACTCAAAGCGCGTGGCACTCACGGCATCATCAGCCTCGTAAGTGACACCATATGACATGACCGTCTCGTGCTTGTGTGCGCGTGTGCCGGGGCAAGGGCACCTGTGAGCGCGTGTGTGTAATGTGCCGGGGCAAGGGCACCTCCGCTGTGATGTTGAGAGCTTTTGGTTGAGTGTGTGCAACTGTGCATGTACATCTCAACTCTTCAGCACGCTCGAGTGTTTTGTGTGTACGTCTCAAACTCCCGGCATGTATGCTGCGGGTGAAGGTCTGAATCATGGATGTGGGAGGCGGGGGGGAAGCTGCAGCAACTTGACCTTCGTTATGATTTGAACACCCTTCAGGGCAAGAAATTCAAGAGCATGGATGACAGTGGTGACAACAAGCTGTCATTTGAGGTGTGCCCGCATTACGTATGCATCTGCACACTGTACAGGATGGGCTCCACAGCTATTGAACGGATGTTGTCTTGTGTTCACAGCCCCTATACCAACCAAAGTACAAGCACTCCAGCACCTCTGTGACTGTGTGCTGCGTGTGGAACACAGCGCGGCTCCCCCACCTGTACACTGCACCTGGCATTGGCGCACAAGGCCCTGCCCCAGCATTTGTGCGCTGCCATCCTGTCTGCAGGAGTTCAAGAAGGCGCTGGTGGAGATGAACATTGCGGAGCCTGACATCCACCGCCTGTTCCGCGCATTTGACGCCGACTGCAAGTGAGCACACACACAGCTGCCCTGCAACTGGCCGTGCAGATGGCTGTGCTGGCTCCCTGCCGTACAGCTACCATAAGCCATGTTGGACAATACCGTACTAGGCCGGCTGAGGCCATGGTTGCTTGTGCTCCACACAATGTGAGACATTTGAGGCTGATCACATTCTTGGAAGGGATGTCAAAGTGCGAGGTATGCATCAAGACTGCCGCTCTGATAATGTGCATGATGTGTGCGTGTCACAGCGGCTGGCTCTCATACGATGAGCTGCTCGTGGGTTTGCGCGGTTCATTGAGCTCGCGCCGCTTGGACATGGTCCAGCGCGCTTTCAAGGTGCGGAGACCGGCGCTACTCTGCAGCAGCCTTATGCTGAGCGCCTCCTGCTGTCGCTGTGACGACATGTGGCAGACTGGTCTGGGGCAAGCCTTCACAACATTGTACACGCTACCCTGCCTCATGTGGCCAGCAGTGTGTGTGTGTGGGTGTGGACATGTGTTGGTGTGGTGCAGGTGCTGGACAGGACGGGTGATGGCATGGTGACACAGGACGACCTGAAGAACCGGTACAATGCATCCAAGCACCCTGATGGTATGCGTGGCTGGCCACTAGCGTGACCTCCTGCTGTGCGCACCGCATGTGCTCATGCCAAAGTACCAGGTCATGCAATCGTTGCGCAGTGCATGTCATGTGTTCGTCTATGCGTGCATGTGAAGCGCTGATGTGATGTTACGCATGCGTCCACATGTGTGCTTGCGCCACCTCGTGATGCCATCTGCAGTGCTGCTGGGCAACAAGAAGGAGGAGGAGGTGCTGGCAGAATTCTTGTCGGTGTTCGAGGCGCAGGGTGGGGGCACCAAGGTGCGCTGCTCACACTACCTGCTGCCGATGTGCTCCCTGTGCAACCATGGTGCGAGTGTGAGCCGGTACTCTTGCATGCTGTTGCTGGATGCACGTTACATGATCTGTGCCACCATCGTGTTGCCAGTGGTGACCACAGTGGTGATGCCATTGCATCAACACTGCTGCAGGGTGATGGCATTGTGACGTTTGATGAGTTCAAGAAGTACTACGAGGCGGTGTCTGCCTCCATCAACTTGGACGATTACTTTGAGCTGGTCATCCGCAATGCATGGCATATCAGCGGTGGTGAGGGCTGGTGCGCCAACACCACGTGCAAGCGTGTGCTGGTGCTGCACGAGGATGGGAGCCAGACGGTGCAGGAGATCAAAGGTGGGTGACTGGTCTGCTGGTTAGCGGGTGCTGCACCTGTAGTAGACACCTGAGGGTGGCACAGCGCTGGGCAGGGGCCGTGTGCAGGCTGCAGGCTCAAGGGGCCTGCTTCTGCTGGTTTGGTTTTGACATGTTAGGCTTGCAGAGTCTCGTGCCTGCATACAGCTTGTGTGCTGCCCTTGCGGTTGCTAAAAGATCCTTGTGAGTGCATGGTCGGTGCAGACGACCTGGATGTCACTCCAGACCAGTATGTGGCCAAGCTGACGCAGCAGGGTGTCAAGGGCATCAAGTACGTGGGGGATGAGGGGTTAACCATGCTGGACAGATGAGTGCATGGCGGACCCGACCTCCCCCAGCAGTGAACATGGCTCATCTCTGTCGCGCACACAGTCCACACACCTGTGTATCAGCCAGTCTGTCACCACCTCACCTGCATATGACACCTGGCAGCTCCCCCTACTGCAGCATGAGCATGAACGCACACTGACTGTGCTGGTTGCAGGTCTGTGGCAGCATACGGTGAGCCCGCTGATGTGCCCGCTGGCAAGCCGGCTGATGCCGCACCGCCCTCGTCCCCCACCGCTGGCACACCCAGTGGCCGGCCCCTGACGGCCACAGGCCGCCGCGCTAACCCACAGGCCTTCCGCAGCTCCATTGTGTTTGGCTAGACAGCTGCTTTGTATGAGTTGAGCAGCCTGATCAGCACTGACACAGCTGCTGCCTACACAGGCATGACAGCGAGTTCAGGTGAAACTGTGATGTGTAGCAAACTAGCAATGGATGCTAGATGCTGTAAGGCACGCTATGGAGCGTGCAATGCTGATCAGCCCGTGACTGGCTGAAGCCTCGTGTAACATGAACATGAACATAATGTGTAGCATGTGGCGCCTGTGCGGGGCATTTGCTCCTGCAAGTGGGTAAATCTCGTCATTGCTGAAGGCTGGTACTGATACTGTAGGACCGGTGGCATGACTATCCAGCAAATTTGATGAGTTGTAACACCAAACGCTTGAGCAGACAGCCTCTTGCCGCACAACACAACACTGTTCCGCAGTCGCCTTTTTTCAGGAGCCCAAAACTGCTACTCTGCTCAGCCTCGCCCCTGTTGGTCCCTCCTTGCACCTCCCAACAATCTAAAAATATCAGTAACAGTGTGTGCTTGCAGACAAAAAATGGATGGGCAGGCGGCCCGAAAGAAGCCCCTCATCGAGGAGGTCGACATAAACCAAATGTGAACATGCTCCGCAACAAACAACCCTGAACCGTCCGCATGACCCAACAGAGACTATAATACAGGGCCATCCTGCAGGCTGCAGACTACCAGTACACGGAATTAAACAAACCCTCACAAGATGAACCCAATCAGTTGCATACAGCTGTGGCCAGTGGTGTGGGCCCTCCTAAGGTGGAGTGCGCAGTGCCATCAGACACATCGAGCCCCAACGTTGGCAGACCAGACAAATGGTCGGATGAAGACGCACTGCTGTTACAGCGAGGCGATGCAGTGCCAGGCGCCCCTGGGCATTGCTGCCCGTCTTGCCCTTTGAGCGGTGTCTGGCACGCGTCACCCTCGCCGCAATCGCTCCCGTCCTGTTTGGCACCTCGTTGCCCCTGCTTGCATGCCGCCGGGCTGCACAGCTCAGGCACCACGACCGCTTGCTGCTGCGCAGCAGCTCTGCATTGTGCAGCCCCGTTTGCATCCACACTGCTGCAGGATGTTGACACGACAGCAGCCATGGCGGTCACACTCGACAGCATGTGCAACTCCAAGCTCTGCCCCACACCACCCATGCTGTGATCCAACGGTAGCAACCCCTGCGGATGCTCCTCTGCGCTCTCAGCAGCTTCTGGCAGCAAAATCTGCGCTGCAGCCTGCTGCCATGCAGACGTGTTCCGCTGCACTGCGCGCGCAGTACGCCGCCTCCGACGCGCGTGTTCAAACACACTAACATCGAAGGATGGCTCAGCAGACAATGAGGGCAAGAACTGGAAGCCTGACGATGGGGCCTCTTGCTGGCTGCCAGTGAATCTGGGTGGGCTGAGCTGCCGCATCACCTGTTGGCTTCGAGAGCCGCCCCTCCGGCCATCCCCAATCTCTTCGCTGGACTGCTTATCCACGCTGCTAGTGCGGCTTTGAGAGCGAAAGAACGCATGGATGCGTTCGCCTGGGCCCCGGGGCTGAACCACCGCTGCGTAGGCATCAGCGGGAACAGCCAAACTCGCAGGCCGCTTCAGCCCCGTAGCACGCCATAACTGCGAGGAAATCAACAGCGCGCACGGGAAAGCTCAGGGCCAGCTTGGCGCCAACTGGGTGCCCAAACTACTAATCCTTCACGAGGAAAGGCGGCCAACCCCGCGCCCCACGCTGATGGTCCCAAACCTACCTGTGGGTGTAGAAAGAGCGCGTCTAGGCCACCAGTGTGCGAGGAGCTGGGTTGTTCCTCCTTTTTGATGTCCATGCTGAGGGCACACAGTCCTGCGACAAGCGCGCAGCGGCACAGTCAGCCAACCCGCCTCCTGTAATGCAAAAGTTCGCTGGCTCCGCAGGACGAGGGCAGCGGACGCATCCACGTTCCCACAGCAGCAACCCTGAGGCACGGAAAACCCAACAGGCCCATGGTAATGGAGCTAGTTGCGTGCGTCCCCGCTCCCTCCTCATGCGCATATGGTGGAAGAGTCGTGCATCTCCCAGGGAACCCCCCTCCTCCTCGGCGAGCGCACCTGGAACACTCTATACAGTGCTGCCTTGCTCCATTCCTCGCTTTCCAACTGTCTATGGCTCCCCTCCACACGTGGAGAGGACCTCCGGTGTTCCAAGAATGCAGCGGCTGCCAACCTGCCCGCAAGCGGTGAAGCCGTCCGCGCAAGGCTGTGGCGAGAGCAAGGGCGCTGGCTTCGGCTTGGACAAAAACTTTGCTACTTCAACACATCCGCCACTTAGGAGGGAATGTCGTGTTTCCAGAAATGATTAACAAACGGAACGCTCTCGGTTCTCACGCCTTTCTAGCGCCCAGCATCACACCCCCGTAAAACTGTAAGCACTTCCTCCGGACATTCATTCCATAGTATGTGCGGAGCTTGCGCGTGGCCGCATTCGTAGAATGACATGAACACTGTTTGAAATGACAGCTGGGTCTGTACACTGACTGGTCCGACAGCTCTATGATGCTAGTCGCATCTGAACTCCTGCTCCCACTGGCCGGCAAGTCCTTGAGGAACAACTGCTCCATCATGCTGCGCAGCTGATGCATGACTGGCTCCGCTGTGCCTGACTACAGATCTCCAGGCTGGCTACTGCCCTTGCCCCTGTGCCTGCATTGTGTTAATAATGGTAGCGATGTCATCAAAGTAAGGGTGCTGCAATGCTTGGCGAGCTGTGATACGGGCCTGCGGCTGGTAGACCAGCATCTTGCTGACCAGGTCCACTCCAGCTGGTGAAAGCGCGGGCACCAGCTCAGCCAAGTTGCGCGGTCTCCACCTGCAACCGCATGCATACCAGTAGCTGTGATAATCGTGCAACTGTTAAAGTCCAGCATCCATGTTCATATTCCTTGGAGAAGCAGCTTCTGACGCCAGCCAGGTACAACTCTGGGCTACCAAGCCGCTCACTTGGGGAACGTGTCCTTGTAATCTGGGAGCTGCGACACACCCGGCCACCGCTCCTCATCCGGCGTGCCCATCACCTGGAAGATCTTGTACAGCTGGTCAATCTCCTGCGGATCAGAGTTATGCACGATCACACCACATCATAACGCAGCTGGGATCAGAGCCCGGTGCTTCATAGTTGACAAAGATCTGCCCCCAACATCACAGCTCACCGAATCACCAGGGAAAAGTGGTCGGTGGTTCACCATCTCCACAAAAATGCAGCCAATTGACCAAACGTCCACTGGCGTGCTGTACGTCTTGGTTCCAAGCAGGATCTGCACACAAAGTTGCAGCCACGTCTGGTTAGCAGCCACATGGACCCATGGCTTTTGCGAGTCCAGGTCTGTGTAAAGTGGAATGCACTCACCTCTGGTGCTCGATACCACAGCGTCACAACCTGCAGAGCAGCAGGAACATCAGTGAGCAACTGCAGGGCCAAGGTGCAACCCAGGCCAGCTCCACGATCCAAGGAAGCAACACACCTCATGCGTGTATGCGCGCACAGGTATCCCAAAGGCACGTGCAAGCCCAAAGTCTGCCAGCTTGAGCTGGTTGTTGGCCCTGTCGATTAGCAGGTTTTGTGGCTTGAGGTCTCGGTGCAGCACCCTGCAAGGTGTGCATAACCAAAGGGCAACAACACGTTTTGTCCGACATACACAAGTGTTAGGATCCGCAAGGGGCATGCAGTCATTGCTCAGTACTCGCGAACCGCACCTCCGAGAGTGGCAATAAGCGATGCCCTGCAGCATCTGCCATAGAAAAAGCTGCACGGAGGAAAGGAGAAGCGCAGTAGCGACTCAAACGGTGCAGCAGTACGTGCAAGAATATGGTGGCAGTGCACCTAGGCAAACCATACCGCTGCTCCACTGATCTATTTACCTTAATCAACCTGTGGTCCCTTGAGAACCCTGGTGTGCTGTCCATCATCTTTTTCAAGTCCAGGTCCAAGTACTCAAACACGAGGTAGATCCTCTTGTCGCTGTGGATCACATCATGCAGCCTGTGTGCAGGCGAAGGCATGCAACACTCCACCATGTGCAAGTACTAGCGAGCCCTGCATGCGCGCACAACCGCCCAATGTCCCCCGCACCTGACAACATTCACGTTATTCAGCTCCTTCAGCAACGATATCTCACGGATGCACGTAGAGGGAACTCCTTCCTCCTCTGCGAGTGCAGCGCAGTTCAGGTTTGCATCGGCTGCACATGTACGTTCCCACCTGTGAAGATTGCGCGGCATGCACGTTTGCATAGCCCCGGGCACACCTGAATCCAGCCTGATTTTCTTAAGCGCGACGATGTTGCCCGTCACACGATCCCGGCCCCTGAACACCACTCCATACGTGCCCTCTCCAATGCGGTCCAGCCGCTCCCACTGTGTATGCAGCGCCATAAAACACAGCAGACTTGCATGACACATATGACTGGCCCAGGCTTGCATGCGTATTGGGCAGGGGTCGGCACTGCCAGGCAACGAGCATTGCACACAGTACGTTGTAGCCTCTTGGTCTCGTGCCTCACCCGCTCCATGCCGTCAATGCGAGCAGGGGAGGTGGGAGGCGAACAGGAGCGGAACAAGCACTTCTACCCCGTCAATGTGAGCTCATATATCCTGTTGTTGTTTATAATGTGCTTGCGGGCCAAATTCCTGGTGGTCGCAGATCACTTGCACAGTCAAAAGGCTGAGCAAGAGCTTGTTGCTAGATGGATTAGCTCATGTGCGGGCAACTTTTCCTCAGCTGCATGGCGTGCACTAGCTGCCGTCCCAATGGGGCTCGCTCTCACATCGTTGACCAGTGATCGGAGCGGTGATTGACCCGTAGCTTCACCCTTTGAGAAGTCTATCACCGCAACAACCATCGTCCCAATGGGTTGAACTGCTAATCGAACCCCATGGGGCCTCTCGAGTCGTTGATGGGCTGTTGGGTCTGTAAAGCGAAAGAAGTTAACACCGGCTCGTCAGAGCTGCCCAACTGGGATCTGAGGCTACATGGCCAGGATGGTCATGCCAAGCTAGAAAGCTTGCTATACCCACTTCTGCATTGTGCTTCGGGTGCTCGCATATGCTCCAAACTGAGCTTATTTTTCTTTGAGCAATTCGTCTCCTTCGCGGACTTGGCCTGCAACTTGGATAGGTGTGCGCCATACAGAAAGTTCGCGATCGCTGCAGTCATGAAGCTGCTCATGATGCTTTGCTGCTTCCCGCGATGCACTGCATTGGTTGTGCTTGCATGGTAGCCAGCTGCATGTGGACGCATGCATGCATGATGAACTCGCAGGCTACAGTTTCTGCATTTGGTCAACAAGGCAAATGAAAGCTGCTGGGGCCTACGGGAGGTGTTGCAATCGCTGTCAGGACGGTGCGCATTCTGGATGAACCGTTGCGGAGGGAAGGAGTTCATGTGCATTGGCAGCATAATAACAATAATTGGCAGCATGGCATGCCAAAACTCCTGATCATATGTCATCCATGCGCGCAGAGGCTGGCTCCTATGCATCCAGCATACTGACCACCTGGAAGCTTTGTTTGATGGAGCTCTGGCTGAGCTGCAGCCAGTGATGGCAGAGGGTGGTGTTGCGGTCAGTGCACACGTTGGACCATGCTATTTTGGCGGCCAGGTTGGACTCATACTGGGATGCAGTGGGTGAAGTCGCTGAAGGCATAGACAGTGTGTGCCGTTGTGTCATTGAAAGGTGTGTTTGACCATGTGCGACTGCAGATGAATCATGACGCATGGGCAGCAGGGAAACGAGAGTTGCGTGACCTCTCCGCGGCCATGGCAAACCGCTGCACACCCACGGCCTTGCGACAGCTGGCAGGGGACACAAGCAAGCGCGAGTCATTCATCACTGCGTTGCTGCAGTATGTGCACAGCAGGGCAGACGAGGTGGGTTGATAGCTGCCTCAAGTGCCCTCCCTCACCAGTTTGGGGGTGCAGTAATCGCTTGTGCCCACTTTGCCCGCCTATAGTGGCTAATTGCACTTGGAGCCACACTTGTCCACCCTGCAGACGCCTGAGGACGTGCGTAAGGAAGTACGGCATGAGCTGGAATATGCATTCAGCCAGGTGGTGGTTGGGCCCCACCAAGCCATCCGCCACGTGGACCTTCGTACATTTTGGTTTATCCACTGTCAGTCAGTTGGAGAGGTATGCCACTAGTTACTCTAGAAGATGGCAATGGTGGTGGTGTGAAAAGCAGGCGTGCCTAGGCAGCATTAGCCACGTGTGAGCTGTTGAACAGTGGCAAACCACACCTTTCTTCACCTCAGCTGCCGCACTCAATGCTACCAACTTCCCTGCAGGTGCCTTGGTCAAAATTCTGGCATGACTTTGTGTCATTCCTGACCAGCGCATCAGGTGCAGCGTGTGAGGAACTGGGCAGCGTGTCCGCCCTGCGGGACTTTGTCCAATCTGAGCAACGCCTGACGCTGGAGGCAGCTATCTGCCACAGGTGTGATTTCGCAAACTGGGGTCAATGATGTTCCAGCATGTGTCACACAGTGGCAAGTTTGTATGAAAGTTGTACATCCTGATTGTTTTCCAAAACTGCTGCTTGTTTATTTTTAGCCACAGCACCCAAGGAAGTGTGTCTGCGCAGTGCCTGGATGCAGCCATCAACCCATATATGAGTGTGGAAGCCAACTTCCTGCACATTGCACGGTACGTTTCCTTTCCTTTGCACCTGCCGCACTGTTCTGCCCTGTATGCTTTATGCTGTGTGACAATGGTCTTGTATGGCAAGGTGCATTGGTTTTGACTTTTGAGAGTCCAGCCAGCACGTGAAGCACACATCCCTGCAGGGTCTACGGCATCCAGCAGCAGTTGACGGCAGGACTTCCTCGCCCTCTGGCACACAGCAGCTTGTCAGGATATAACGCAGAACTTGCTGTACCAGCCCTTGCGGAGCCGGATGAGCTGCAACGCCTTGCAGCACAGTCAGGTGCAGAACATGCTGCGTCAGCAGAGTTGCTGGATGCTGGGGACCTCATGGCTGTGGCAGGTACCAGCTCTGGGTCAAACAAGCTGGTCGGACGCCATCATGACATGAAGAAGTTAGTGGCATATGCCAAGTCTGACGGCGTGCGCGTGATCGTGCTGTGTGGTCCTCAGGCAAGTTTGCTGTTTGTCCGTTGATTTCATTTGAGGTACATCTGTTGGAGTTGACTTGTGCCTAGAGACAAAGCATGCCAGTGCAAGCTTCAGGTGACCCTTGCTTGCTGCGATCTGTTGCACAGGGTGTTGGCAAGTCAGCGCTGGCTTCTGTGCTGGCGTTACAGCTGATCTGTGATGACACCTGGGCTACTGCACGCTCAGCAGACTGGAGGCATGTGTCCACGCTTGACAGCGCAGCCCTGGCGGTCTGTACCGCCTTGTCGGTGCCAGCACCTGCAGCAACAGGTCTTGCAGGCTGGTTGCAGCTGGACGCATACCTCAGGCAGTCAGGGAGCAAGCTGCATGGAGGGTTGATTCTGGAAAATGTGGACATGCTGCTCAGCACTCCTGGTATGGTTACCACCAGCCATGGTAGAAATGCCACATGGCCAGCCACACAGCAAGTTCAAGCAAGTGCTGCTTTCAGGATGCTGTGTGACCTGGCAAGCTCAACACCAAACCTGCAGATTGTCCTTAGTGCCTGTACATGGAGCAATGCGCACACGGAGGCGCTCACAGCTGCCATTGAAGCGGCGAGCCAGTCAGGCAGCAACACACAGCCAAACAGCTTGTCGGTGCTGTGCCCTGCACCTGTGGTGGTGCACTCAGTGGAACCTCTCTTGGAAGAGGCAGCCGTACAGCTGCTGCAGCAGCATGCTGGGCAGCAGTTGCCACCACAGCAGGCACAGGCAATTTGCATAGCATGTGGGGGCTTGCCAGCTGTCATTCGCATTGCTGGCAGCGCACTGAGACAGGGCGTGCTAGGGGCAACAGGGATGGAGATGACTGCAAAAGAGTGCCAGGCAAGTGACAGTGTTGACTTGTGCCCACAAGCCTCATCGTGCTGAGGTCATCCTTTTACATCACTCCTGATCATTGTGACATCCACGTGCAGGGGCTGATGCAGGTGCCTTCAAGTGACAGTGCCTTCCAGCTGGCTCGTCAAGGTACACAGCCAGCAGGCCCTGCCAGCGGTGTCCCGCTGAAAACGCAACATTTCTTGGAGGAGTGCATTAGGCACATGTTCAGCGATCTCTCGCCAGAGCATCAAATGGCGCTGCAGGTGTTGTGCCACTTGAAGGTATGCAACGTGTGCTGCCACTGCCATTGCTGATTGTCAGCGGTAGTGCTCATGGCGGTATCTAACATGACCTCGCTGTGCGCAGTTATTGGCTGCAGCCCATCCATGCTGCTGCCTCATACTGCGCTGCAGGCGGCCCTGGAGCAAGATGCAATTGATTTGCTGCTACAACCACTCGGGCACCCATGTGCCATACGAGCACTGCTGTGCAAGCTGTATGACTTGGGTGCGACTTGAGTGCAGACATTTCCAGGTGCTTGCTGTCCCGTCTGCATGCCGGTGCAGGATCCAGACTGCAGACTTCATGACGTGTTCGCTTTCACGTGTGCATGGCAGGACTCTGCCACTTCCACGATCATGCACAGCTGCATGAGGTGGACAGTGGGGTGCAGCAGTGCATCAGGCGGCTCATGGCAACACAGGATAGCAACGCAGTGGCAGATGCTTCAAGCGGCCCCGCCGCTCCACCTGGGGCCCTAGCTGTGCCCAAGAACATGGTCACTGGCACCATGTACACCCCAAGCCTCAGTCTGGCGGTTGCAAGAGTGGGCGCTTTGATGCAGGCATGCGAGGGCATTCTGAATGACGTGCTGGCTCTCTATCAGATGCCTGGAGGCCGGCACGCAGCGATCCGGCGGTACTATAACTGTCAGGCCCTTGTGCAGCAGGGCTTGACGGTGCTTGGGGACTGGCTGCTAGCACATGCGCCAGCCAGTAAGGAGGCTGGGCAATATCTGCAGCTGCTCGCGCGCCACCTGAACGATCTTGGCCGCATCTGCATGGGGCGCTCACAGCTGTTGGCATATGGCAGGCTGGTGTACCAGCTGTCCCAGTTCCAGCAGGATGGCCTGGTGCGCGCGGCTGCACTGATCACGGCCTCGCGCGTGCTTGCCTTCAACGAGTGCAGCCTGGAGAATGCGGAGGCGATGATTGTGGAAGCGGGTGCACTGATGCGGCCGTTCGGTGCCAACAAGTCCATACCTTCCCCTGCTGCCTCCACACCTCTTCGTAACCTTTCAGGCCGCCTGGCCAACCTTTTCACTCTCCCACAGTCCCTGGTGTCACCGGCCGCGTCTGCACAGCCCCGGAGCCCACGTGCGGTGACACCCAGGTCGCCCAGCACGCGCTGGAATGTGTCGCTGGGCCTGCAGGCAGTGGAGCATGTGGTGGATGAGCTGGTGCCTGAGGTGAGGCATACTGCTGCGGTGCAGGGGCCTGCAGCACGGCTGGGGCCTCCGCGGTCCAAGGTTTGAACATGAATCAGCCGGCCTGCTGCACACCCTGCAGTTTGTACTGCAGGTGTTTCATGGCCACAAGGTGTTGTGCAGTGATCCCCAGTGTACTTGCACCCCGCTGCCATTCCCTGCATTAACACGCAGGAGCTGCTGCTGCTGGCTCAGGCTGAGGTGGCGCAGGCCAAGGGGTTAGACCTGGCGGCTGTGGTCCAGCATCTCGAGGCGCTGCTGGCTTCCATGCAGGCACGCCGCGCGTCTCGGGCTACACTGTGCTACGCGCAGATGATGATGATGCTTGGGGATGCCAGCAGCAGGCTTGCGCACAGGTCGCACTCACACAGCTTTCATCAACACACACCGCAGCAGCCTGCATCAGGCCCTGAGCGCCAAGCGTCTGAGTCAGGGCATGCTGCACCTACCACCAACTGGTGGAGAGCAGCAGCGCAGGCGTATGCCCAGGCGTACAAGTCGCTGGCGCAGCTGTACAACGGAGAGCGCCACTGGCTGACAGCACGTGCCAAGCTCCGCTGGTCTGTTGCCCACGCGCAATGGTGCGCCGTGCCCTTGCAGCAGTCCAGCAGCTCTGGGGTGCAGTCAGCATCCAGGACGGAGGCACTGCCACGGTCAAGCGGCGGCCCCAGCCTGGACCGTGGGGTGCAGGATGCATGCGAAACAGCACCAGAGGTAGGGACATGCGTGGCAGAGTGCCTGAATACTCATCGCGCCACACAGGGGTGGTGCAACGAGGACGTGGCAGAGTGCCACACCGTGCTGGGTGCTCACCTGACAGCACTGGCAGTACAGACAGGACAAGCAGCACAGCAGTGCAGCAACAACAACAATCCTGCCGCATCAGGTACTCATCAGCTGCAGCAGCGAGCGTGGTCAAGTGGTCGGGTTGCGCAGCAAGACCCTCACGTGTTGCTGCAGCGTGCCATGGACAGCCACCAGGTAGCCTGTACACTGCTGCTCGACCTGATGGGGGAGATGAGCCCACTCACCGTTAACGCCCTGCGCAGCTTGGCAGCCACACTGCAAGTGTTGCCTGAGTGTGAGCAAGCGGCACGTCTCTTGAATCACCACGCCACACAGTTGTCCGCCAGGATTGAAGCCATCAAACGCCAGTGCAGGTCGTCAGCCAAGCTGGAGGAAGTACAGGAAGAGGGAGACAACAGCGTGCCCATCAGGGACACAGAGATGCTGGTGGTAGACGTGCTCCGGCCTGATGCAGCGTTGAGTACTGTGCCACCACCAGTGGTGCTGCCCCTGTCACAGCCCGCAGCATCTGCTGCCAGCCCTTCCACATCAGCTTTGCCGCATCAGGCAGGGACCACATGTACGCCACAGGCAAGCCCCAGCAGGTGGTTGCGTGCCACTGCACACGCGCACCAGCATGAGGTGGCTGTTGGCAGGGACTGCACAAGCCCCACGCGCCCTCAACCCCCACCGGAGCAGCCCGCAAGCAGCACATCGTCACCTGCGCCACAGCAGGCCAGTGCTGTGGCATCACCAGCGTCACCTGTCATCCCACTTCCGCCCGATTTGCAGGTGGTCACAGCAGCCCCAACCCCACCTGCGCTGGCACCCGAGGGCACGATGTGTACATCCAACACTGCAGGAGCCCTGCAGGAGTACAGTAACCTTGAAGCATCCAGTGACATGCTTGCAGGCAGTGCGCCTTCAGGACCCATTGCAACATCACCCCGCCCCTTGTCAGCCATTCTATCGGTTGGCGAGGACAGCGCAAATTACTGCAACGAGCGCGTCAGCTCGAGTGGGCTGCTGCCCAGCAACGGCACCGCCCGCATGAGCAGCAGCGGGGTGCCAGGGGGCAACAGGAGTGTTCTGGATCTGGTGGCGCGCGCCCCTGAGCCCGTGCTGACCCCTGTACTGGAGGCCCTCAAATCGTAGGTCTGGTGGTGCACAGAGGCTTGCAGCTGGTGCTCTAAGGCAATGAACGTGTACTGCAACTGACATGCAAGTTGTGCAGTGCTGCACTCGCAACTGGCTGCCCCTCACTGTGATCTGTGTACGACATGCGCGTGCAGAGTGGGTCCTTCACAGCCTGCGCCTGCACAACGGCAGAGGGAATCACAGATGTTCAACCTGCCAATACCAGATGCAGGTACGATGCTCTGTACCTGATGGCATTTTCATGTCTGATTGATGATGATTCTTCACTCCAGCCGTCCGGGTTGCCCTGTTGGTATTGGCATGCAAACATGAGTGGCAAGGCCATGGTGTTCTAAGCTCAGGCCCATCTGCCTTGCAGGCATGATGGCGGCCAACCCATTGTTCAGTGCCAGCCCCAGCCTCCGCAAGGAGTGGGGCTTTGAGTGTTTGATGGGGCATGAGTTTGAGGGCTTGGAGCAGCTAACAGAGGAAGAGCGCGAACACTAAGACGGAAACCGACATCCAGCCAGTGTGAGAATGTAATGTGGGATATGTGCGAAATGTTCACATGTTGCTGATGCAGCTTCTCGGGCCTGTGCCACAAGGACCTTGGGCCATCTCTGGCTAGTTCCCAAACTGGCATGAGCATTCACATCTTTGGCACTGGTCAGGCCGTCAAGGTGTCCCTTTGCAGCTGCTCAGCAAGGCAACAAGTATGGCGCAGGGGGATAAATCACGGGGATAAATTGATAATCGATTACATCAGCTGACAAATGTTTCAGTTTTATTAGCTTATAAGGCGTGGCTCATGATTGTTTGGTGGGTTTCTTTGGCTGCGCCTTGATGAAGTTGATGAAGTCCAGGTGATGGAGCATTTGATTGCTGAAACCTTAACTGTGAAGGTTGTGCACTTACTCCCCCGACACCTCATCCCCCTCATACTCCTCGTCTGCCACTCGTGCCTGCCTGCCGCCCATCAGCCGCATCATCTCACGCCACAGTGGTGTGGGCAGCTGGATAGCTTGTTTGAGAATGAGGGAGCGTGAGCACGCAGCTGGGTACCTGCACAGCACAGCGGGCATGGCCACAGCAGCACAACACATCACACCTAGCCTCAAGTACACACAGGACATGCATGTTGATTGATGTATGAGTTGTGTCTTGTATGACAAGCGAGGTGAGGCAAGGGCACCGACCTTATCCCAATTGCTGGTCCTACACTGACTGCTGACGGAAGCACCGGCCGCAGTAGCGTCATGCACGTGCAGCATCACTGTCAGCACAGAGTCAACGCACCAGCAGCCCGCGGCCAGCTCCCGCTCCAGCTGCCCAGGCTCCCACACGCACGCTCCCGAAAAGAACTTGAAGTTGTCCGCTGGCAGCTTGCCTGAAGTCACCAGGTCCACTGCTGCCTTCTCCCCACCCATGTAAATGCCTGGGACAATGCACGCTGAGCCGGGAAGCTCATGCGAGTGCAGCATGTGCACCACCTGCACAAATGCAAGCAGGCCAGGGCGGTGAGGCTCCCTTAGCAACAGCAAGCAGCAGCGAACCATTGAATGCCCGAAGACTGGTCCTTGACCTCTCTATTCCCCTGGACTCACACCCACTGAACGCACCTGTTGTGCTGTTTTGCCACCACAGTACACACGGGCGTCCGTGAACACATCTTGTAGGTTTGGGGGAGCACCAGCAAGCTCGAAACGCAGGCCACCACGCTTCCTGCCAAGCAATGAGCTGGTCGGGCGGTTCAGGATGACCCCCACTGACCCATCAGGGCCATGCTGCATGATGAAGATGGCTACCTGCAGTGAGGACGGGTCGTGTGCCCAGGTGTTGGCTGAGTGTGAAAGGATGCGCCCCTGCCATGGCCTTGACTGAGGTGGCCTCAGGGATGAGACACAGAGCATGCCGTTGAGTGCTGTCTGCAGTCAGGTGAAATGCTGGGCCTGGGTGCATATAATGTCAGTGCGTCTCTAGGCCCACCTGCTCCAGCATGTCATCCATGAGAATCTCGGGGGTCTCGGGGGTTGACAGCAACACCCCCCCTGTTTCTATCTGTGTCACAGGGTGACACCATGAGCCCTCCGCCGCCAGCGAGCTGTTCTGCATCTCTAGCAGCCTCTGATTAGACTCTGAGACACGCTGCCCTGACTCATCCGGCGGCGCTTGCTGTGCTATCAAACGTGCCCTGAAAGCCCGCCAGTCCCCGAACAGCTGTGGCTGCTCATCTGCACATTGCGTGGTGTTTGTGTGGCCATTGATGTAATGCCTTGCATTCACGTGTGCACAGAGGGAGCACTGAGTGCCGCATGCATGCATTCAGGCATTGTGTACGTGCTCAGTCTATGACCATGACATCCATGAGAGACCCGAGAACCAACCTTCGTCTGCAGCTGTCGCCACCACCAAGCGCCTCCTACACGATGGTGCTGCATGTGCAGATTGGTGTGAGCCAGCTGCGTACCAATGAATCCCACACCACGGTGCGCGGGACGTCAGCGATTGCTGCGATAAGAAGCCTCCGCATTGATGCATGCCAAGCTAATTTCACGTCCAGTGCTGCATGCAAGACACCCAGTCGTAGGAATGGAGTGATGGCAGGCTGATCTTAGCAGCAGCGAGTTCAAGTGTGCAGCTACGGGATGCAGAAAATTTTGAGAAGGCATTGTCCTCTCCTCACACAGCAATGATTAGGCAGTAGTGCAGGTAGTCTGGTAGTCCCCGCCTACTGGCTGGTGTCTGCGGGTGTCCTAAGGCATAAGCCAGGTGTCCTGAGGTCCCTTGCCAGGGGCCAAGCCCACAAGCGGCTTCCTTTGTGCCCCTGCCGCACCCCCCATGTGCGCGGCAGCAGTTGTGCCAGTGCGCAGTGCGATCATGGAGGGCCTGGCAAGCCGATAACCGTGTTCTAAGCTGTAGATGTTACATGTGGTAGCCGCCTGCCCTCCTGCTACTGTCTCTGCTACTGTCCGAGCGGGAAAAAAACACTCAACGCCCAAAAACACTCGTGGCACAATAAGCATAGTTCTCAAGCTCCACATGCATAGCAGCTAGACGCCCAAACATTGATGTTGAGGCATATTCCCTTCAATGTGCATTTAAGCTTGTCAAGCTGCATGTTAGTTGTTATTTGCTGCTGGGAGAGGATGGCACAGGCAGCCGTGCACCATACATTTCGTATGCACCCTCAGTGTACACTGGTGTCAAAGCAATATGGATTGCACTTATGCTTCAATCAGGTCAAGCCACTGGCACTACTGATCATTTGTGGGGATCCCGTTCAATCATGTCATGCATAGGATGGGACGGCAGCCCATACAATAGTTCACACATCCGAAACCTAGGCAAGAGAGCTACCGGCTTGACCTGCGGCTGTGAGTGCCCTGTGCCATCATCATCTGGTCTAGTTCAGCCAGAGATGCCTGAGTGGCACGCTGCGACTTGCGCCTGCAAATCAACAGGCCACCAAGGCAGGGTGAAACAGGAAAAACACACACGTCATCCCCCCACCCCCTCCAACAGACGCCCAGCATCAAAACCGGGGAAGCATACAAAACGTCAGCTAACCTGCGTATGAAGCGGATTGTCTCGTGCAGCCAGCCCTGTGCAATGGCAATCAGCGTGGGCAGGAAGAACGGCAGGTACACTCCCAGCTTGTGTGACTGTGGGAAGGACAGATGGGCCAAGATGGCGGGGTGCGCGTACGCTGCTTCTGCCGCAGTAGCTGCAGCACGTGCAGTGCGCGATGCCTCACCATATGCGCCCGACCGGATGTGCCGCAGCGCTGCGGACAGAGCGCGCATGCCCTGTGACACCTGCTCACCAACGAGGTCTGGCACCTCCAGGTTTGGCAGCTCACCCAGCATGCGAGACAGGCTGCCCAGCGTCCGTGCTGCTGCATGCACATCCTGGACCACACGCACGCGCTGCAATGCATCCACCTCCCATGCAGCACAGCCTGTGGACCGTGCAGGCAGTACCAGCGGCTGCAACCCGCCTTCCGCATCACCACCCCCCGCCTCATACTCTGATGGTGCTGCTGGCAGCCCCATCAGCTGCCTGAGCATGGCAAGTGTGGCTTGCGCAAAGTGGTGCAGATCTTGCGCAGTCAGGAGCTGGCCCGCGTCCTCCCTGCCCTGTGCTTCTATCCTGCCTGCTGGCTGATGCGTCGCACCTTCACTGCTTGCCTGCTGTGCGGCCTCCGCTGCACCTGCCTCCTCTCCTGTTTGATGCTCATCATGCTGCACCCCGTCTGCCCCGCCTGCATGCTGCACAGCTGCAGCCAGCCGCCCATCTGCCTGCACCTCGCGCGCTGTCGCACTGGCTGATGAATTGCCCCACACGCGTGGCAACACATGCACACCGCCCCAGCCAGGAATCCAGAAGCTGTTGGAGGGCAGGGGATGGCCATGCTCATCCAACAGCAGCAGCGGCTGCATCGCTGCAGGAGGCACATACATCACAATGTGCAGTGCGTGGCTGGCCACATGGCTTGCTGTGGAGTCCCTGCTGCTGCTGTCGCTGCTGTTCATGGAGAGCACCGCGGCCACAGAGGCTGGGTTGGATGGCAGCCCAAAGTCCAGGCTCCAATCAGAGTCCACAAAAAAGGGTAGCGTGGACGGCTTGAGCACGTGCGCACCAAGCTTCTGGCTCCAACGCCCATGAGTGCGCGCAGGTGTGTACAGCCGCACCTGGCTCTGCACAGTGATGTGGGCTACAGGCTCCAAAGCCCGCATGAGATTGTGCAGGTAGGTTGCCTGGAACCAGGGCCAGTCCCAGGTGGCGAATCCTGATGCTGCATCTGGCTCAGCGTTGCACAGGTGGAAGCACAGCATGAGGGCGCCTGAGGGCGCCACTGGCAGACGTGGCTGCGGCTGTGCTGTGATGAGGCCTGCAGGCGCAGCATATTCAGGTGCCCAGCGCAGGGGTTGTCCGACGCATGGACAGCTTTGACACCGGCAGCAGCAGCGTGCAGTATGCCGATTGGGGGAACACCCTGAATCACTCCAGGCATGCTGTTGCCAGCGCACCCACACCTGCCCCACATTGTTGCCGTTGCATCATGACCCACCGTGATGCAGGCCGAAAGTGCGTACAAGCAGTGGCACTGAGCCCACGACAGTTGCCTGAACATGGCCTTGAAGCCACACCCATGCGTGCCTGTGCTGTCCCACCACCAGCTGCCTTGCCTGCACATGCTCAACTGGCATACTAGGCAGCAGGAACAAGTAGTAGTGTCCAGGATTGTCGGCGTCATGTGCCTGTAGAGCTTGGTGCAGCAGCGTGTCAATGTCATGTGCGCCCTTCTGTGCCCATGCTGTCATGTCCTGACCAGACAGGCCTAGACATAATGCGGCAGCAGCAGCATGTGCGTGCCCTTGCGCCGCATTGCCGGACCATTGCGCATGGCTGCACTGCCCACCATCTGCATCTCGCGTCACCGACACATACAGGCTTTCCTGCACATGAGGTGGCCATGCAAGAGCGTGATGAAGGTGGCGTGGGTCTGCGCTGCATGACTACGCGGCTGCGGTCTCACAGCAGCCATGTGACATGTCCTCCTGCGTACTGCCCTTCCTGCCAAGCTGCAAGGCAGCACATGCCACATGCCGCGTGCAGGCGCGGCAGCACTTACAGCTGCTGTCTCATGCATGGATGCCAGCATCG
This sequence comes from Haematococcus sp. NG2, assembly GCA_004335575.1. Taxonomy (NCBI): domain Eukaryota; kingdom Viridiplantae; phylum Chlorophyta; class Chlorophyceae; order Chlamydomonadales; family Haematococcaceae; genus Haematococcus; species Haematococcus sp. NG2. Next base: position 608,739 of record QAXD01000187.1, read on the forward strand.
CCTGGTGCAGCACCTGGGCCACAGCCACATCGTCCACGTCCACGCCTGTGACCAGCAACACCGCTGCATGCATCCTTACGACAGGAATGCCATGCAGGTGGATACATCTATTGCAGCTTGGGAGCCTCAACACGGCAACAATGAGGACGCGCCTGTTGTGTACACGTGCACATGCACAGGCAGCATGGGCCTTGCATGTGCCACGTCTCGCTCCGCACGCTGCATGTTGGCATGTGGCAGGGTGGGCCTGGGCACCTTCGTGGTGTGCCACCATACTGGCACTCCTGCCATTGGCAAAATAAAAGACCCCAGCTATCATGTCACTGCTCCAGGGCTTTTACTTCGCATCAGCAAAAAGCAGGGCGACTACGTGCAGTAATTGCAACAGTTTTCACCTGCTAAAACATATATCACAACCGCCCAAACGATCGAGAATCGTTTAGATCCTGACGACTTTGCGTCCATTGCAGCTGCGGCGTTCTGTCACATTGCGCGGTCGGAAGAAAACCAAAGGATGGTGTTGACCCGAGGTGTTAACCTCACTGTCTGTGTTATTGCAGTGTACTGGATCGTTGCTATGTGGACTGGCAGTACGCATGAGCATCACAGGTCCTGCGGGTTGGCAGGCCACTGCTTAGACCGTTGTCAATGGACAAAATAGGGGCTTTGCGACCCTGTGCAAGCAGAGTGTTCTTTATCAACGTAGAAGTCAGGTGACGCTTGGCGAGTCCACTCCATCTTGCGGAGCTTGCTTGACATGACCTGAGAAGCCCATCCATCTCCATGTGCCGCTGTGGCTGCTTGAATTGAATCAACCATGGCCCAGGTTGCATGGCCAGAACTATTCTCATCCACCCTGGATCAGCTCCCCCCTGAATACAATCACAGCATTGAACTGATGCAGCTGGCACTCGTGATACTGCCTCTGGCTGGCTCTTCGTGTGGTTCCCTTTGGCGGTGGACAAGGGCAGTTTCACCGCTTGCCTGCGCCCTGCAGCCGGGCGATTGCGCGCCAGGCAATGTCCTTGCGATAGTATGCATCCTCCCACTGGATCTGCTTCACCGCCTGTTGCGCACAGCAACAACGAAGTTGGTTCATGAGCATCAAAGCAGGTGGCACATGGTGGATTGCAAAGTGCACGTAACCACCGCTCATGCCATCATGGGCGATAGCACCCACCACTGTGTGCACTTCATGCTGTGTGTACTTGCAGAGTGATCTGCAGGCCACCAAACTCACCGCATATGCCTTGGCCTGCGCCTCTGCCACGTCCTTGCCCAGTGCAGTGACATTCAGCACACGGCCGCCTGCGCTCACGACTTCACCGCTGGCATTGCGCGCTGTCCCGGCATGGAACACCTGTGTGGGTCACAGGTGGTGCAAGGTACTTAGGAGCAGGGTCAGAGACCTGGGGACACCAGGAAGAGTGTCCAAGGACGACCTCATCACCTCAGCTTACAGCCACAAGCTGCACTGATGCAGGCTGCTCGCCTCCCGCACCTTTGCTCCTGTGACGCTCTCCAAACCTCTAATGACCGTGCCCTTCCGATAGTCGCCTGGGTAGCCCTTGGCCGCCATGACCACTGTCACACCTGCGTCTGGCCGCCAGCTCAGCTGCACGTCCTTCATCTTGCCCGTTGCAGCCTGTGCTTTGGGGTATGGTACGACAGGATGGGAAGGGAGGTCATGGCACATCGGCAGGCGCCACGAGTGCAGCCAATGATGGGCCGCTGCCAACATAAGCACAAAGCTGTGTGCTGAACCAGCCGCCTCACCTTCAGCAGTGCATCAGTGAGGTCGCCATCAAACCGTGCCATCAGTGTCTGGCACTCAGGGTCACCAAACCGGACATTGTGCTCCAGCAGCTTGGCCTGTGGGATGTGCCATGAGTGGTGCGCACTGTTGACGCAGCGCGCTTGCAACCTCACAACTTGGCAATGCACCAGTCCAGTGGCCCTGAGTTTTTGTGGGTGTGGCCAGCCAGCTAAGCACCATTGATCCGTGTGCATTCCCTAGGTTTGAGGGTTAAGGGTACTCACTCATCGTGTACCCCAACCCCCTGCTCACCTTCCCATCCTTAATCATGAGGCCGGCAAACAACGTGCCCACAAATGGCAGGCCCTCAGCTGCCATACCATGAGCAGTGCGGTACACGAGCTCTTGCATCGCCTGTGATGGCGCACCGTGCACAAGGCCCACAGGCAACAGTGATAGTGAATTCAACTTCGGGATGGGCCACGGTGGTGGCAATGATGTGCCAGGGCGGAATGCGTGGTGCAAGCAGCCTTTATTTACAGGCATGACCCCTGCCACCAGCCGCACCTGCTGCGCAATCTCTGGCGTGACGACAGGTGCTGGTGAATATGTGCCCATGCCACCTGTGTTGGGACCCGTATCACCATCGCCAACTGCCTTGTGATCCTGCACGGGCAGCAGCAATGTGAGAGGTGATCCCTGGTTGCTGCACAACCCACACCTACCTGACCTTACGACGAGACCATACTCGTTGGATGCAAGCAGCAGGACCCGCACCCAAACTTAGACCAACACTACCTTGCCATCTCCCCTTTGTGCAAGCAATTGTTGCTTTGTTCTTGAATTCCTTACAAACTTAGACCCAATTCAAATGTTTCACCTGTGCTGCAATCAGAGGCACACACTCCTCTCCGTTGACCAGCGCAAAGAAGCTGGCCTCCTCTCCTGCAAGGAACTCCTCAATCACCAGCTGGTCACCTGTGCACACGGGATGCAATGTGTGGCGCACATTGGTGGGCTGTACAGCTGCGTGAACGGGGACAAAAGCTCTGCCCAAGGTGCACACAGACAACCGCAGCAGGCATCCAACAGCCACAGCCAAGCCCCAGCACAGGCAGCGGTAGCCAGCACGTGCTGCAGCTCCCCCCTCTCCACAGCAGCCTGAGCTGCCGCCTGCTGCACACACGCACAGACGCACCAGCGGCGCCAAAGATCTTCTTCACCATCATGTCCTCAACAGCCTGCACTGCCTCATCCACCGTCTGGGCCACCACCACACCCTTGCCTGCAGCCAGGCCACTGGCCTTGACCACGATGGGGGCGCCCAGCTGCTTGATGAAGTCCTGCGGGCAGACCCACCCCACCACATACTTCATCTGGATGTTGCCGGCGGCAACAGCTGCAAAGCTGGGATGAGTGCATAGAGGTGCGGCACCACACCTTGGCCTTCTTGGGATCCGTGAACTTTTCATACGCTGCCGTAGGAATGTTGTACTTCTTGCAAATGTCCTGCAGCACAGCCAATCACATGCGGTGGTTGATAAAAGCTGGATTGCAGACATGGCACCAGAGGTGCGATGACGGCATCATACGCTGCGCGACTGCAACCTCACACAACACCCCCAAAGCATGTTGGACCACGTGTCGCGTCAGCACACCTTCATGAATGCCTTGGAGCCCTCCAGCTGGGCTGCCTTGGCAGAGGGCCCCCATGTTGGGATGCCAGCAGCCCGCAGGTCATCAGCCAGACCTGCGACTAGGGGTGCCTCAGGCCCCACAACCACTAGCCCAACATTCTTCTCCTTGCAAAACTGCACCACCTGCACAGGTGTTGGGTGCACAGCCCGGCCAGCACATTGCGAGTAATCAGGGATGAACTCATGACGGCCCTACACCAGAGGCATCTGCGACAGCCAAGCTCCATGTGAACCAGCTTGCATGCATGCGGCATTAGGGTTGCTCCCACGTACATCCGCATGCTTGGAGACGTTGACGCTAACGTTCGTCACGTTCTTCTCGGCCTCAGTGCCAGGGTTGCCCGGTGCGGCGTACACATGCTGTGTGCTGTCCGATTGCGACAGCCTCCACACCAGAGAGTGTTCGCGGCCACCACCACCAACCACCATCACATGCACCTGCGCCGATTCGATTACAAAAGGCTCAATCAGCAACCATGATGTGGGTTCTCATCCAAAGGCCGAGAAACTGTTGGTGGAGCCTAAAACAATGAAGCGAGTGGTGCGAAGTAGATGCGCCACAATCGGTGAACAGGCTGATGAAGAGTCACCTTTCCTGCACTGGCCGCAACTGAGACCCTAGAGCTGCGGCCTCGTGATAAAGAACTTTTTGAGTGCAGCGTCCGCATGGTGTACATCTTAGTGGGGTTTGTCGGGTTTCGGCTGCTGCAACACTACACAATGCGGTGCTCCTACACACTAACTTATAAGAGCAGCAGGCAAGATGAGATAGCACGCGCAATTTCTCCACACGTTCTCACTAGGTCACTCACATGCACTCGCATGCGGATTCTTTCAGGCATTTTCTTAGGCACGTAAAATGTACAAGTGGTCTTTCTGTTCTTCAAGTACGCCCGCTGGCGTCTCTTACATTACATTACAGTACATTATGTATGTTCACGCACTGGGGCTAACAGGCATGCTGTCAGGAGTGGCAGCCAGCAGCATGCGGTATGTCTTATGTCGCATGCACCCTCCCACCAATCCACATCATTGACGCTGTGCAGCTGCCATAGATCTATGTCAGCGTGTGGATACCAAGTGATGCTCAGCAGACACGCTGGCAGCTACGTAGTGCTGGGCTGCAGCTCCCATCCACACCACCACACATCCTGGGATTACGTTTACTGGCAAGGGCAACCAGCTATGGTGGAGAAGGCATAAGGAAGTCATTGCCAGCCAGCTGTTCAATTAGAACTTTACAAGGGTATTACATCACACCAGCCGTATGCACATCAAAGCCACAAGCAGCCAGGATATGCTCTGCAAGTATGGACATGACAATACAAGGATATTATGCCCGCTCCATCATGCATCCTCACATCCCCGTGTGCATGCTCACACGTCATCAACAATGGGCCATGAATGCGCTTGCACAATTGTTCTCCCCAAAGAAATTCACAAGGAGTACAATGCAGAAAACACGCACATGGAGCAGCAGTACACAATGCAGCACACAATAGTCCTCTTGCCGCGGCGTCTGAGCCAGCCGCTGGACGACAAATGGCAAGCGCCCGTCTCTCACTCACTCAACACTCACCTGGCCCACTCATTAACATACCTAAATACCTTGCTTGCACTCTCCGTAAATGTGTAGCAGCAACATTCCAAGCACCCTATGTCTCATAAGGCATTTCAAATGCAAGCTCTGCAGCGTCATATGTTGGATGCATCTGCATCTCCCTGATCTGCGTAAAAGCACATACTCCGCATGAGAATCTGAAAGTTTTGTGATTTTCAGAACTTACTGCAGCCACCCCCTGCCACCATTATGCACGCCTAGCACCCATGAAACCCTGCCATTGGTGCCGAACAACCTGGGCTGCTTTGCCTTGCCTGGCTGCTCGTTGTGGATGATCATACCAAAAACGTATTGCCACACGTACCATGCAGGCCACCTGCTTGTGTGATGAGCTCAGCCTCTGTCTCTCTCATAGATGTTCGTGACATGCATGTGTCAGCTGACAACGCACCTACTTGACTGCGTACGCATACTGGTTGACACTATCACTGTACAGCTGCATGCGCTGCGCGGGCACGAGGGCTGAGCCAGGACTCCCATGCAATCACAAAGAAAACCACGGCGAGGACCAGGATGCAGGAGATGATGAGCGCCATCTGCGGAGGGCAGGCATGACACACATGGTATGGTTTGCAGTAGTGCAGCAGCACACAAACGTCAACAGCCCTGGCCAGCCCCAGCAACACCTGTACACAACAAGCTTCGATCATGCTTGACCACCAACCACTCAGCATAGCAAACAACATGCTCTGACATTGACCATCCAGTGCACAGTGCGGCTGTGACACTGCACACAGCACACCTGCGGTGAGATGAGCTCATTCTCTTCAACCTGGGCATGTATGGCTGCCTTGACCTTCTCGATACATTCAAGTGTCTGTGGTTGAGTCACGCGCCCGGGTCCATTGTTGTGTCCATTGTTGTGGCATCAATTTAGTGCCAACAAGCACCAGTGCTAAGCAAACAATATGATAGCACCCATCAGTAGTTTCGTGGCTGTTGACTCTGTCATCTTGTCGACATGCGGCTGTTGTGCTAATGTGGCTAGCATGCCCACCAATACACCCTACTACCACATGACCACTCCTGCGGCACTCACATGCAGTGCTGGTGTTGTGGTTGCACCCCAAACACCCTGCAGGTTTTCCTTAGCTTCTAAGTCCTGCGTTGCGCGTGATTGTGTGCAAGTGAGATCAGGTCCTTCATTCAGGGCGATGGGCTCTTCGAGCTGACATAAAGCTGTACATGCAACCCCTTGATGCTTCACCTGCAGCAATGAGCGCAGCACATCCACGCTTGACCGCCCCTGGCCTGATCCATTCCGCTGGCGCAGCATGGCGGCAGCTGTGGAGGAAGTTCTTGGCACATCGCTCGCCCATTCATTAATATCTGCTTGGGCATGTGGTGCAAGCACCCATGCAGTTCCATGAGTCGATCAACAATACAGGCGTCATTAATAGCGCAGCACGCCAATACCCAGATGCTGTTGTGGACATGAGCAGCGGATGAAGGAAGTACATAGTGTTGTAGCTCAACATACCCTGAGCGCGAAGCCCGCTGTTGTGTTTTGCGTTCTGTAACAGCAGCTCCTCAAGCCGTTGGGCACTCATCCCGCAGCACGGAAATTGTTCAAGTTGGAGGAGGTCCTCACAGCCCTGCCTCCGGCCAGCTCTGGAAGCAATACAAAGATGCCATACACATTGCCTCGCGAGTATGCGGTTGCGTCAGCACCACGACAAGCGTAGCATCAAAGGCAGGTGATTCGCGTCATGTTTAAGAGCAACGAGTTCAACTGCGAACTGAATGTGCGCGCGGGCGCGAGGAAAACTGTACCACCAACACCTCTTTTGGTCACACCACTGTTGATGATGTGTTGATTGACCATGGACACCCCCTTATTGATCTACACCATCATTGATACACAACAGCAACACTCTGTTTTGGTCATCCACGTTGACTAAATCGGACACAAAGGCATTAGACTGTTATCTGCTGTTGATTTACCCCCTAGAAGCCCTTGACTGGCTTAAGGTGTAACAACTAGAACAACATCAATACTACTGCATTCCTGGCATGTTAGCGTCGGCCGCGTACTAAGTGTGACGACAGATCTACGTGCTCCAGCTGCTCCTAACTGCTTGGCTTGAATGTTATGAGACTGTATAACCACCGGAGCTCATGAAAGTCATTTATGAATGCTCTTAATTAAAACAAAACCATGCCGTGCGTCCAGACCAGTTGCAGCCTACTCTGATCAGTACCATGCACTGCAAAATTGCAGCGAGCCCCGGACCCATCAATGCGTGCTGCACCGTGCGCGTCAGCTATGCCTGCCTGCCTGCCTGCCTGCCTTCCTCACCACATTTCACATATATCTTCCTGCCCCTTACAGTTCCTGTTGCCCACAAGTACCTGGTTCTCATCTACATGCACGCGCCTTACTGACGTAGCATACCATTCAAAACACACCATACTGCGCCCCTCCTATACCTGCCCCCTACAACATACCATATAATAATAAAACACACATCGCAGTATCATATTGTACAGACATGCAGAAAGCCAGGAACATACACTTATACTGCGCTGCTGGTCTGGTCCACCAAATCCACACTTGGTCTTTCATACCATCATGCGATGGCATGGCACAGGCGCTGAACCACCCGCTGGATACTGCAGTTCACTTATTTGTCCCAGTGGCTGGTGGTGACTTGCTCTTCAGCAGCACTGTAGTGGGTGTTGATGTATTAAACCCACGCGCCTCTTCTAATCGCTGTGATGCTGTGGCCCGCATCAGCTTTTTGTTCATGGTGCGCGCTTTCTGAATGAGTGATGCAGCGTCTGCCTGCATGTCCTTCAGGTTCTTCGTCTGCTCATGCAACTGTTTCCGTAAACTGTCTCGGAGCTCCATTTTTTGTTTGATCTCCTGCGTTAGTCGTTCCTGCAGGCAGATGCAAGGATTTCCACGACATAAGCTATGCAAGAAACATCAAAGCAAATAATCACTGCACGCAGTTGCACAAATTCTGCACGCACCAAGTTGGGTTGAACATGGCTGCAAATGATGTGGTCAAGCTTGTCTAATTCAATCGTGTCTGCTGCGATCTGCTCCTGCCTCCGCTGTTTCTGCACCATCATATTGTGCATGTTATTGTCCAGCTGGGAGATAAGCCGCGTGATGAATCGTGGGTCAGTACGCATCAACTGCTTGATCTTGTCCTGCGCAGCACTCGAACGGACGAGAACGGGTAGTCAGATGGCTTTTGTGCAGCATGCTTGGCAGAACAGTGGAACAGACACAAACCTGGCTCAGCTTCTTGACATCAAAATCCTCCTGGTTGCCACCTTGGCCAGTGGTGCCTGCCGCTGGAGCTGCGCATGGCATGTGTGCACCCACCCATGAGCCGCTCAGTGCTCATGCCTCAAGTACAGCTGCCTCCAGTCCCCTCTTGCAGCTCATTGCGCCTGTTCATGTCTGGGATTTCTGCCGTCTTCATGTTGAAGCTGATTGGGTGCAAACATGAAACATGGCATCTAAGGACATGTGACACGCGACCACACTGACCTGCTGTTGCCATTGCTCAGCTATTCCAGATAGCTCAGACCAAACAGCTCGCTCCTTCTCGGTACCCGTAATTCGCTCTTAGGCCAGTTCAAGGAGTTTGAAGCGCGCCGGCAATGCTGTGTTTTAAGATATTAAGCTACGGGTATACGTGCAAGAGTGCGTCAAAATCTGCATCGATGACTTGTGTGGGGCCACTTTCGGGCTTTTTTGGGCGCAGCGTATTGACAGAGCGCAACTATATTATAGCTGATACGAAATTTCACATCACGCACGGACCTGACAAGGAAGGTCGTCCTGCAGTACTTGAGAACACATGCAAACCAAAGTTGTCTGAAGGATGGGGGCTGCCTGCTCCACGGGGAGCTCACCACTAGGGCTAGCGGCACAAGCCCAGCCCGAACCAAATCAAGCCCACGCGCAGCCCCTGCAGCAGCGCGGTGGGTGAAATAGTGAAGGAGATGGGGTTGCTGCCTGACGAACGGACGCGGGATCACCTGGTTGCCATGCTGGCAAAAGTCTTCAAAGGATGTGTCCATGCATGTGTGTGCTCGCAGCAACCCCGCCTCCCAACAGCGTTCAGATTCCAACACCTCCTGCTGGCACACTTGTGGAATGGTGCGTAGTGGCAGCATTCAGGTGTGGGGGCCTGCTACGAGCGTGAACATACATGTCAGTTGTGTGCCAACACTGCGTGGCATGGCGCACATCCGCAGGCCTTTGTCCCCACAGGCGATTCAACGGGCCCCATCCCAGAAAAATGGCCAGCAAGCGCCTGCCTCATACAGCCTCAAGCTGCAGCACCGCGGTGTGACAATCAGGTGTGCACAACTGAAGGCAATGTGCCTGTTGGCGAAGTCATGCATCCTGGGGATTGCACCGCACACGAGCATCAGATCAGTGCATGTGCATCATTGTGGCACTGGTATACATTACCTCGCGCCCTTCACAGCCCGCACACCAACATCGCCACCACCTGCTGCAACACAGGTTCGTCAAGCAGTTTGCGAGTTGGGTGGCCCAGAACGAGTATGTAGAGAAGACTCCTGTCACCTCAGGCTCCGGGGCCCCTGCACCACCATACCGCCTCTCACGGCAGGGCACCGAGGTGCAGATCAGGGTGGCAGATCTCGTGAATAAGTACATCCGCCCACTCACAGACCACATGCCCGCCTCTTTTGTTGAGGCCTTGTGCGCGCGCGCGCTGGACACGGAAGCCCTGCAAGCCACATGCCCAACCTTTGTTGACAACTTCAGCCATACAGACCTGCAGGCAGCACTGGTGCGTGGGGCTGTGATGAATGGTCTGTAGCTATGACTGTTGGGGTTGTGAGGAACATACTGGCTTGGGTTGCTCCTTTGGCCTCTGTCCAGCTCCTGGCGCCGCCATGTGCCGTACAGCGCTGGATGGTGAAGGCGCGGTGTGCTGTGCAGGCGCTCATGTGCTGGAGGTGTGCCTCTCTGGTCCATTCACGCGCAGGGGCTGAAGGACGGCAAGCCGCCTGAGGTTACCTATGACCCAACAGTAGCAGCACATGATGCGTTTGCCCATGCCACGTCTGGTATCTCAGAAGCTGGCAATGGGCAAGGGGAGGCAAAGGAAGAGGAGGAGAAGGGCAATGCTGCATCAGCAAAGGAGGGGGAGGAGGAGCAGAAGTCACGCCGCCTGTGAGTTGTATGTTGTGGAGGGCTGCAAAGTTTGTGTGCAATTGAGGATACTTGTAACTGGCGGCGGCGGCTTGCTGCATGTGCTCTGCAATACGGGTTCTGCGCACCCACAACTGTGGGACTTCAAACCATGTCATGCCTGTGTTGTGTAGTGTTTGCAAGCACTTACCTCACACTGCGTGAATGGGACTTGCCTGCCTGCCAGGTACTACGTGGCCCACGCTTGGGAATGTGACTTCTTTGGACTCACTGCCGCCCTTGAAAATCACTGCAAGAGTGTGGTGGCAGCAAACCCTGATCTCTCACCTGCCGACATCTTGTATTGGTTGGACATCTTTGCGCTTGACCAGTCATATCAGGTATGTGCACGCACGATGCGCATGACAGCCGTTGTCATGCGCACTTCCAGGTGTCTGAACATCTTGCACCGAGTCGACATCTCAACCTACCTGGCATGGTGTGCAGGGCCCCTTCAGTGAGCGGCCTGATGAACCCATTGAGCGCCTGATCATCCACAACTGCCGCAACCTGCTGCTGGCACTCACGGGTCCTGACCTCACGCGGCCCCTGGCCCTCACACGCACCTGGTGCCTGTACGAGGTGCTGGTGGCGCTGCTGGTGCGTGCGTGGACATGAGCCTTGCGCCTCTGCTTCCAACATTGTTCTGCACGTGTCCTGCATGCAGCGCGGCAGGCCGGGTGTGGATGTGCTATGATGCCTGCCTAGCTGGATTGCATGTGCTCCCTCCTGCATCCAAATCAGCACCTGCTGTGTTTGTTGGATTTGCAGGCGGGTCATGCGCCTGAGATGATCTTTGAGCCGTCCATGCGCGCACACTGCCTCATGGCTGATAGCTTACAGCACACTCCAGAGGTGTGTCAGCTGTTTGTGTGCTGTGATGAGTGCGTGGAGCTGCATGCCATGTCAATGGTAGTATGTGGTGCGATGGTGCACAGACTGCCTTCACACCATGTGCCTGCACATTATGTGATGCTCAACATGCGGACACATGCGAGGTGCTCCTGGCAAGGTGCTCCTGGCAAGGTGCTCCTGGTGCGCCTGGCTTTTGATGGGGTTCATCTGCATGCATGCCTCCCAGGAGTACTATGACATCCACTTTAGGCAGAAGTTTGCAGCCCTGGTCAGCTCTATTAACGTCATTTCCTCAAAGACAACAATCCTGGAGGACCGGTGCGGGACACATACAAATCCTGGCTGCATTGAATGCAGTTGTGATCCATGAGTGCGTCGCTCTGAAAGTAGTGCTGTTCTGCCACTTCAGTAAACCCCATGTGACTTTGCAGCGCACGCATAGCCATCAGCACTGCGGGAATGGGACATGGCTGCTGCTGTTTGCTGCCTCTGTGGGCTGCACCAGGGAGGTGATGATGCGGCGCATGGAGCGGCACGTGGGCCTGGTCAAGGTGAACGAGAAGCTGAAGAAAGTGGTACAGGCGGGGTGTGAGATCAAGCAACTGGTGGCGGCGATGACGCTGGGCGTGGATGCCGAGGTGGGTGGACCGGTGGCAGTGCGGGCGAGGCTCTGAGTATGGACTTTGGGTGCACAGGCCTCACTGGCATACGTCCTGATGTCATGCAGGCATGGACGTGTGATGGTGCTCGCTGGGCCCACACTGATCTGCATCACATGTATGATTGTATCAAATCTTCTGGCTGCATCCTTGACATTTCAGCAGCTGCTGCTCCGTCTGCTGAACTGAGGGTGTGTTGGCCTGCCCACAGGTGGCACGGTTGTCAAAGGCAAAAATCCCTCAACGCTACTCACCGCTCATTAAGGCTGCATTTGTACGCGCAGCACGGTTGGGGCACACAGAGGTGGGTGCACTGCTCACATCCTCACATGCCGTGTCGTTCACGCGCAGGTCGCGCCCTCTGCATCCACATGCTGTCATGCGCTGGTGCAGTGTTGTGAGGAACATGATACCTGCTGTGAGCATTTGGCTGATTGCTTGCCTTGCACACAGGTGATCCGGGTGATGGTTGCGCGTGGTATGGACCCCAACGTGTGGTCCAATGAGTTTGAGGGCAATGCGCTAGGCAAAGCCATCACGGCGTGCCAGTTTGACACCGCCCAGGTGGCTGTTGCCTGCAGCATCTGATGCCCTTGTCCACACATCCTACTTATGAGGCAATCATTAGTGTGGTTTTGGTTCAGGTTTCGGTGCCATTTATGCGGGGATTTGTAAGGTGCTGGCTGAAGCAACATGCATTGGGCGGGTGTGCCTGCCCCTCTGCTCTGCCCACAGGCGCTTCTTCTTGCTGGTGCCAATGCCAATGCAGAGTGTTTGCCGTCAGGTGGCAATGTGAGTTACCATCACGTGCCTTGATACCTGCCCCATTCTGAGTTCCCTGTCTGCTGCTGGTTCTCATCAATCCGCTTTGGGCAGTCTCATCCACACTGCATGTATTAAATGTAGCACCAAGTCTGCGTGCTGGTGTGCCTGCCCTTGCTGCTGCAGGCGTTGCACGCATGCGCTGTGGCGGCTGAAGTGGTGGACCGTGACCCCTACATAGCCGACCAACATCAGAAGGATGAGCAGATCGAGTGCGTGGTGCTGGTGCTCAGGGCCAGGGACTTGGCTGGGCTTGGTGCTTGAGATGGGCGGTGCAGCTTGTCACCCGATGCTGCGCTGCCGTGCATGGTGTGGATGACGGTGTGATGTGTGCACTGTGTGCCGGCGCAGTGAGGTGGTCAAGTTTGCCGCGTCGCTGCTGTTCACTGGCGGCAGTGTGGACGTGGAGCAGGGCGACGCGGATGGGTGCACACCGGTGCGTGATGGGGGCTGCTATGGCTGTGGCGGGCAACATGGCTGCCGTGTGCACCATGGCATGCATCGCCCCTGCTCGAACAAACCTGCTCATGGGTGCGGGTGTGCGCCACACGGGACGCAGCTCTTGCCATGTGGGTGGAGCAGACATGTTGCACAGCATGCAAGCACTGCACCCTCTGCTCATGGACCCCCATCTGGCTGTTGTGTGCACAGCTGCACGCGGCATGCAAGGTGCTGTGCCCGCCCATGGTTGCGATGTTGCTGAAGCACCACGCCAACCCACGGGCAAAGGACCTGCGGCAGAAGACCCCATGGGAACTGGCATATGCGACATTCAAGAGCGAAGTGCAGACGTTTGACGGTGCGTGTGGGTTGGTTGGGTGGTTAGGACCTGCTGCACACCGCATTGTTTGAGTAGGGTTGGGCAATCGTGATGGCAGCCACCTTGAGCTGCAGTACTCAGCACCATCACGTTCATCACCAACAGCAGTGCATGAGCTGGGTCTACATAACCATTTGTCCTGCCCGCACACAACAGACTGGAGCCCTGAGGATCACTTTGAGGAGGACCCGTTTGATGACGCTGAGCCCACACGCAATCAACTGCTGAAGTGGCGGCTCATTAAGGTTGTGATGTGACGCGCCTCCACGTCCGCCTGCTTTGGATGGAGACGTACGCGCATACACGCATGCTGATTGGTTGCGTGCACTTCCTGTTCCGGGCTGCGTACCTGCAGCGTTATGCTGCACCACACAATAATGAGCTAGCATGTTCAGTTGCTTGCATGCAAGTACAGCCATGCATCGACTTGTTGTGGCCTGACGTATCACACTGTCAACTCATGCACCACAGATCCGTGACCTGCTCAAAGCGGCACGACCGGGCAGTGCAAGGGACACACCACAGCCGACTGCGCCCAAGGTGGTGTAGATTCCAATGTTTGAATGTGCATTACAAGTGGCCGGCAATCAATTTATGTTATTCATGCACGGATGGACAGGTTCCAGCTCTGACTCATGGCAGGCCATGCAAATCTTGCCTTATGTGGCATGTTCAAGCTGCTATTGCATGTGTTCCGAAAGTGACCTGTGGCATTACATGGGAGCATGATGGTGTGTGCTTGAAAGAGCTTGCTGACTGTACGTTTGGCCGAGCAGTGTGAGTGCCCAAAAGTCATAGAACTGGGTGTGGCCCACAAATTCTCTTGCATGCTATTTCAGGGAAGGCAGGTCATGGTCTCGTACATGGTCCGCCTCAGGTGGATTGACAGGTCTGCACTGCGTGCCGTATGAAATTGGAAGGTCCTCGGCCTACGAAAGTATTGTTCTTTGTATAATTGACTTAAAGCTGTGATCTTCATGGAAACTTAAAAACTATTTCAACTGAAGCTGTATGGGTGTAAGCGTGTAACACTCCAGACAAGAACAGTGTTTTGCACCAGGACCCTGCAGCATAAGTTGATGACTACATCAATCCTTGCATGCTCTGCATTGCTGATCCCCAACTGCATCTGTTATGGCCGTCTCGACAGGCTCACGGATGGTAGTGAGGTCAAGTACAATAGTGAAAGAATGATGCGAGAAATAACCCTTTACAAGCCATCACTTCATCATTGACCACCTGCCCTTCACGTATCGATGTACAGTGATCGGACCATCATTGTATCAGCTCAGGAGCCACCAGTTAAGGCGCCACAGATCCTGTGCAACTGCCTGTGTCACACCTGTAGACCACCCAATGATGCTGTACACAAGAAGCGTGTAGTGCTGGCCCAGCAGTACCTCTTGTTCTACTCACCTACACCAGACCTGCATGTTGCAGTTGCAGCCGATCTGCCGTCTGTACCAATTAGCATCTTGCAGCACGCACAGCACACACCAGCCTTGAACAACCAAACTGAGCCGCCCACATACACAGCACAGCTGCACTAACGCGCGAGAAAACCAAATACAACCCACCAGGCACCTCACAGCATGGCGAGCGCCACCCAGGCTCATTGGTTCATGAAGCCCTGCTTGTACGCCCACACCAGGAAGCATACCAGCATCAAGAAGGGCAGCACACCACACCCAATGATGGCCACCTGGTTGAATGCACCGGGCCGTGTCGGCAGGTCACCTTCGGGAAGATTCATACCAAAGAAGCCTGCAAGACAATCATGAGGCAACAATGGCAACGTTACCAACACCAAGCCAAGTGCGCGATACAAATTACCACAACGCACAAACTGGTGATTAGCGCGTAGGGTGATGTGTTGCCAACCATAAGCAGTTCAATGAGTTCCACAAACTCAAGTGGCCATTTTACCTCCAAAACCACGTTGCAGCCAAGCAGCAGCACACTGCTTGACACAGCTTTGCATGCCCCACTAACCTGACAATGTTGTGGAGATGCCCATCATTGTCAGCAACTGTAAGAGCATAAATAGGGTTGCCGAGCAGGTCACATACCCGAGCCACATGTGTCGTGATAATAACATTCAGCACTGCTGGTTTAACACAGATAGCCCATCCAGCACCATCACAAGCACAACAGTAAACTGCCCCCAAGACACATCCACCCTGGCTTGCACAGTAAAATGCGGTCTTATGCAATCCTTGATAGAAACACAACTCACGGAAGTGAGGATGATGTCAACAGCAATGATGCGGTTGCGGTGCGAGTCAAGGGACGTGTTGACCAGGTCCTGTTGTGAATGCACGCAAGCCGCGCAGGGATGGAAAGGTGTCAGTCCAGAAGATCATAATGCATCCAGAAAGATGGGTGCAGGCCAGCAGAAGGGCCCAAGCGTGGCATAACCCCGTTGCAGCGGCTGCCTGTCACCAGGTAGTTGCCATTCGTTGATGCAAACAGGTGGCCACGACCAAAGCCATGGATGTGAAGTGCTGCTACACCACAGCCATGCCGCACCTCTGTGTCTTGCACATACTCCTCCAATGTCTGCAGCTTGTTGTACGTGGTGTCCAGGTGCATCTGGTATGCCTGCTTAGCAGCAGGGGGCACGGAACTATGAACATGCGGGTGACACACCACACGCATCAGCGCCTATGCTGTGGATAAACGCCATGCAGCCGCATGAATTGCCACATTAACAACATGACCACAACGGCCATGCTGTCAGCCCCGAAGCAGGTTCACAAGCACGGCCAGCCCAAGTGTGTTATGTCTTGTGTGTTGGAGCAGTTTTGGTGGAGGGTGTGTGAAGGAACGTAAGCACGCTGGATTGCATGTGCTTGTGAGGTGTACGGCTTGGGCTGAGAGCTTGCTGCAGCGCACCTCCAGCAACATCTCCACCTCCGCAATCTGAGCCTCGTCCACGCTGTCAAAGCTTGTCCCGCTGCTGCTGCTGCTTACGCTGCCCTTGGTGCTGCCGTGCCGGCTTGTGCGCTTGCTGTGGCCCCGGCTGCCGCTCCCGGTGCGATGCAGTGTGGCAGCGGCAGCGCGGTCCATGGCCTCCTGCTCACCACACGTGTTGTATCGCAGGCACACAGGAGCCATCATACACCTGTCCCACAGGCAGCCATGCTGCTGGTGGGGCAACAATCGCAGCAGTGTGCTGATGCACATCACAGCCGGCAACAGCCCCAGGACCACACAGTACACGCACCTGCAGGTTCGCCTGCACTGTCATCTGTCGGCTCAGCTCAATGGCCGTGAGGTTGAGGCGGCGCATGTCCTGGTCATCCTGGAGGAATCGCTCCAGCACCTCCTTCGTCTGTCATGCACATCACGAGGCAGTCGTGCAACACAGCAGAAAGGAGGTCACAGCCAGTGCCTTGGTCATGGTACCAGAACCGTATGAGATGAGGAGCTATCGACAGTGTTGCGCGCTGGTGCAAGCCAGCCGCACAACACTGTCCCTGGCTGCACGATCACCCACAACTCGCACCCTCAATCTCACACTCACACTTTCCACACGCGTCTTGAGCCGCGTCAGTCTGTTCTTGGAGCGCCGCACCAGCTCCAGCTCACTGGTCTTGACCTGCAACAGTCAAAGCCACGAGTGTGAGCAGGGGTTGTTGCACAGCCACATCACATCACCCCACACCAAATCACACCAAGTTACACCAAACAAGTATCTGGGCAGTGGGCACATGCTAATTGACATTTCAGCTGACGCTGACCACTGCATTGCTGGAACCTTCCCAGGTGCAGAGCGCGATCACAACTGCCCCTTGCCATGCAAGCTTTGCAATCATGCAGCATCAGCGTGCATTGAACGGGTGACTCTGAGTGGCGTCAAACAGTACGTACCCTGCGCGCCAAGTTTTCGAGCATGGGCAGAACAATGTGCTCAATCTCCTTGGCCTCCTGGTCCAGCGTGTGCACAACCTGTGCGCACACGGCAAGCCGCAGAGATTTGCTGAGAGGTGCATGGGTGCTGGGCGCTCCATATGCGCTTGCTTGTGTCCCCGCCACAAGTCCAGTAAACATGTTGCGTGCATGCACAGCGCAGCAGGCAACAGGCAGGGGCCCAAGGACCTTCCAAACAACCAACAACCTGGCCTGACCAAGTTTATTGCTCAACAGCACACAGTGTGTCAAGCTGCGTCACAGCACATCACATCATGCAGCCTGCACCCACCAGGTCCAGGCAGATCTCCAGCACTTTCAGCTCAAAGGACAGCCCCAGCTGTGGCGTGCCCGCGGCCATACCACCCATCGTGTTCTGTTGGAAGCGGCGCACATCCGAGATGCGCGACAGCCCCGGGTACGACATGACCTGCAAGTGACACGTGGATACGTCACGGGTGAGCCTTGCAAGGCAGCTGTGAGCAGTACCACGCAACACCAACCACGCATGCGCTCCGGGCTTCCAGCTGGTCAAGCAACACGAGCAGCAGCAACAAGGGTCGGTGCCGCAGCACCTTGCCGACGTGCATGGGGTTGACCAGCTTGGCCTTGAGGTCTGCTACCAGGTTGGCAGCGTGCTCATCCTCCGGGTTCACCACCAGCACAAAGTCGGTGGTGATGATGCTGTGCAGGCAGGTGCAGGGTGTGGGGCGGCGTTGAAGCTCACAGCAAGGACGTCAGAACAGGGTGCGCATGAGTGACGTGAGAGTGCAATGAGCTGCAGTTGATCAGGTGCCTCATGCTCACGCTGCCCTCCTCATCCCTAGTTGGACAGTGGACGCACCACTTGATGGTGTCCATGTTGAAGACAATGGCACGCTCGCGGTCCAGGATGGCCGGCGGCCTGCAGCCCAGCAGGCCAGTAGTATGCATTGAAGCCCTTTTTGATATGTATAACATGACATGGCAGTGGAGAGCTGGGCGAGCGTTACGATGCGTGTGCACGCTGCTCAGACCCGGTTTAGCCAGTCGCCCTGCCAAGAGAGCACTGCATGGTGCCCTGCGCCACACACATGGTTTGCATCTACGCCACACTGGTTGTCCATGCCGGGTCATTCCATGCATGCTGTGGCCCTGTGAGACTTACGAGACTGAGGCCAGCTGCGGGTCAAGCAGCCGCAAGTCACGCGGTTGAACGCCGAGCTTCAGTGCGGTCCGATACTTGTCTGCGCAGCACATGATGCATGTGGTGCTCTCACATCCCCGAGCAAGCACTTGACGTCCAGCATGCTCAGCAGGGTTTGCATTGCATGCTGGCCCCAGCCGACACGTCAGACATGGCCCTGACAACGCGGCCTGAACGGCGCCATGCACGCGCATGCATGAGTGTTGCCGTGGGCACACCTGTGGACACAAAGCCAGTGTTCCCATGCTTGTCGATGCGCATCCATGTGTGCTTGGGTGGAGCATGGTGCTTCTTGCCCCTGCCCTTGCGCTCCCTCCCCTTGGTAGGAAGCGCTGAGACTGCGTCTTCTGCCTCAGACTGCGACGTATCTCCGTGCCCAGCGTTCGATCCCCTTGCTGCGCGCCTCTGTTCATCCTCGCTGCCAGATGCTGCGCCATGTCCCTCAATTTCCTCTCGAACCGCC
Source organism: Haematococcus sp. NG2 (assembly GCA_004335575.1). NCBI lineage: Eukaryota > Viridiplantae > Chlorophyta > Chlorophyceae > Chlamydomonadales > Haematococcaceae > Haematococcus > Haematococcus sp. NG2. The sequence continues at coordinate 627,718 of QAXD01000187.1, forward strand.
TGTAGGTGACGATCAACTGCTACGATACGCTGGCCGTCCCCACCCAGATGCTCCACATCCTCCTTGAAGGTCACCATGGTACTCGCAACTTGAGGTCTACATCTTTACAAAATTAATTTCTCTCTCGACGCAATGCGAAACAGCATGGTGAGCTGAAACAGCATCGTCAACCCCAAACCCTAATGTTGTGTTTGATTCTCATAGGGTTTTGCAGTATAGATTCAATGCATTTCTGGCATTCTCACTGTTTAGTATCATTCTTAAACGCTGCTGAATAGCCAGTATGTCACTGTCTCTGCCGCTTTCTGCCATCATAGGCACCATCCTGGCTACCATCATCGTTCCCACCATCGTCTATCTCCCTCCCGCGCTTCACCCCACTGCCCCCGGCGCCGTCTTCTCCATCTTCCCCATACGCAGGTGTGCTGCTGTGTGGTGGTGTGCCCTGTGTCCCCCCATCGCCCTCCTCACCGTTCCACTCAGGTGTCCTTGCGCCATCACCTTGCTGTTCCTGCTTGCCCTGCAGCTGCACGCTGCCTGGCTGGTACACGTCAGGCTCCAAGATCAGGGGCAGCTGGGAAGGCAGGGGTGGGGTGAGCATAGGAACCTCCTCGTCAGGGTTCAGCTTCCTGTGGCATGTCAGCACATCAGAGCGCGTGTCAAGGCCGGAATGCGCATGCACATGCACAGCGGCCAACCCTAGCTGCGCCACAGTGCAGCTGTAATCCTGCAAAAAACACATTACGCATGGGCAGGGCTGCAATGGTGCTGCAAGGCATGCCCTGGGATCACGGCACACGCGGTCACAGTGCGTGATGAGGCATCACTCAAGCACTGTACCTGAACACGATGGCCATATTGATGGAGGACGCCACAGCCAATGAAGTGTCTGAGTTGGGGAACTGGGGGTAGAAGTGCTTGAACGGCTGGTACATGTCATCTGATTCAAACATCCTGCAGGCCACATGGAGCCACCGCACACTGTCTAGCAAAGCCTACTTGAGTTGTGCATGTAGAGGGTCAGATCAACCTGGTAAGCAGGCCGCATGTGCAAACCATCCGTGTAAGGTGGTCCTGATGCACACAAACAGCGGCACACCATGGCCGTACTGTTATCCGCGTGCCTCATGCGTGTGTTTACTGCAGAGCTCTCAAGCTGTACTGCAAGCAGCGCAAGGACTGCACAGCCTGCAAGCCCCAGATTACGCCCACACAACCCCACACTCATGACCCACTACACGCACTGTTCAAGCACTGCGTCATCGTAGTTGGTGATGGGCACCATACGATAGTGTGCAGCAATGCGCAGGATGGGCGTCTTGAATGTCAGGAACTCTTCACTGCCCTCGGTTGCACCACCTCCCGCACCTGTGCATGCATACAAAAACAGCAGCAGATCATGTGCATGGCAATTCACCCTGCCTTCAGCATGTTGATGAGGAACACAGGGCTGCAATGCACTAATGCTCTGTGGCAGGCTGATGCCTGAAACACACAGCGGTCATAATGGCACAGTCGAGGAAGATTGACCTGTGACTGTGTCTTTAATAGCGAAGAAGTAGCGGTGCCCGAAGGGCTGCTCCTCATGTTGTGATCCCTGCACCATGAGCACACTCACACCAGGCTGGTGAACAACTCAAAACTGCAGCATGCTGCATGCAGCAGGGAGGAGCTCCTGCCAGCACAGGTTCAGGCACGTCCTTGCCAAAAACATGCAGCCTGGTGGGTGGAGAGCCCAGCTGTGACCCACCTCCCAGAGCTTCGACATGCGCAGCATGTCGCTGTCATAGGATGAGTTCCACCCCAAGTGCCACAGGATGCGATGGCCGTCAGGTATAGTGGCGATGAAGTGGCCACCTGCTCAGCATGGATCACCATGCAAGGACTGGCTGGCATTGATCTGGACCTAACCCTCATGCAGGGTTTAAAGCTGCAAATTGTCCAGGGCGCATGCTGCTGCTGAGTTGCGATCCATCACATCATTGTGGCAGCATCCCTAAACGGCTAAACCAACATTGCACACACACCCGGCTTCAGGTTATGCGACACATTCCGCAGGAACATGCGCAGCCTGGACTCCACATCACAGAAGTAGTGCATGGCAAACATGCATGTGACGACGTCGTAGGGCCCATTGCCCTCGTACACCCGCTCGCCCAAGTGCTCATTTACGAAGAAGTCGCAGTTGAGGTCCAGCTCTGCATGTGAGAGGGCAGAACATATCATTTTGGCCATGGCGACGTGCGGGGTTGGACCTCGCAGCCATCTTGTCCACTGTGCATCTGCGTCTGTTCAGTATCTGTGTAAGAAGGCAACAGTGTCCAAGCCATCTATTAGGCATGACAAGGTGCGCATGATGCAGCTGTTCCCAAGGCTCCTCCCATATGCTTGAGCAGCCTTATCATGTGACAGGCTCTGCACACCTCACACAACCTCATGCATGCAACGACATTCTTTGCACTTAACCCGTCAACCCCATAATGTGCAGCAAGGCTAAAGGTGTGCTGGGTTTCCACTCACTCTTCTGCAACCGCTCACACTCCTCCTTCAGCTCGCCGAAGCGGCGTGCAGCCTCCGCCACCTCACCATCTGCAATGTCCACACCATCTGCCTGCTTCACACCAGCCTCGCGCCACTTGCGGATGTCGCCGCCTCGGCCACAGCACAGATCTAGCAGGCTGCCAGCATTCTTGGCGAAGCGGAGCAGCAGCTGTCGTTTTATTTTGTTGTGAAAAGTCTTCAGCGGGTATGCCTCGCCCGCCTGCCGCTGCTGTTGCGCCTGTGCATGCAGTGCAAGCAAACAAGCAAAGGGCATCAGTGCACAAACAACAAACTCATCCTCCATGGCTGCACATGTACTCCCAGAGGCTGCTGCAGCTCACCGTGCGTGAGTCAATGTTGAGATTGACATGGGAGTTGTAGTGTTCGCGCACGTGGTCCTGCAACGCATAATGTTGCAAAGCGAGCAGGTTTGCATCATGCATGGCCATGCCATAGCCTCGCAGGCATGCTGGCCAGACTTGCTGGCCAGACTTGCCTTGTGACTGTAAATGCTCATCTCAGCTCCCAACCCTGCACCCTTGCTGAACTATCAGATTCAGATTAATTGTTTGGTTTCCTGGTATACAGACAATATGTGGCGGCCATTAAATATAATTGTTGGCCTGATCTTGCAGCACTCAGCACAACATTACAATTTCATGCAGTCCATGAGTGAAAAGTTGAGAACCCCAGTTCTAGCACCAGGAGCTGCAACCCGTTGATTCGTCGCTGCCATAGTCTAAAAATGTCGCGCCCCCTGCGCCAGCTAGTGCAGCTGGGCAAGCAGGTGGCGAAGCAGGCAGGTGAACAGCAGCGCACTTTTGTTACTGAGACAGGCAGCCGCTACACGCCCAACCAGTATGGACGGGCCAAGCCTATGGATCGGTCAGGGACATGGATTCCCAAGAATCCATTCATTGAGTCGTGGGTTTACCGGAGAGACAAGTTTGAAAAGGAGTTCTCTTGGAGCACACGCAACACGATTGAGCTAGCGTACTATGTTGGGGGTCTTAGCGTGGGGTTTTACGCGCTGTCCATCTGGGCCACGCGCCACAGCGATGCCCGAAACAACTACCCCAAGCGCGAGCTGCTGGGCGCATCCAGCAACACAGGCTTTGTGCTGCCCGATGAGCGCGAGTGGTGCGTGGCATGGCCCTATATGCTTCAGGCATGGTCTTTCAGGAACGCCGTTGTTTCTGATGTGTCGTTTGGGGACGTGATTGTGCTCGCAGGTATTAAGCACCTGACCATGCCATCATGGCACAAGTTCTGCAACATGGATGCGGGGCCATTCCATGCAGTAACTCAGCTGCCGGTGCTCGCGTTGCACTGGTATTGTACTAATGTTGCCCATGCTGAACAGCAGCTGGTCTAGCACGAGTCTGGCCTCTTGCGCCTGCAACCCCGCATGTCACGCTAAGTTTATGTTAGGCATCCGGTAGACATGGTGCTCTAGGCATCTGATTTGTATGTAGGTTTAGACATGGACCAGCTGAAGGCTGTTCCTTCCAGGTGCCAGTGGTGATGGGTTGCTCATCACCTGTAACGTTACATCACGACGGCGACAAGCGTCCGATTGCATGGCCTGGCAGCCATTCAACACATATCAGACGCACTGGATTAAATTTTTGGGGGTCAGCACACATGCAATTGCACCGTCAGCTGCAGCGTCCTGGGGTGCCGGCTTCCTTACAGCCTCAAATTCGTAGTCGTACACACACACAGCACGACCACCAGCCTGCACACAAATGCACACCATCAGACACGTGCAACTGTGAGTGGGATACACAGCTACAGGTGGTCGGTTGCAGCATGGAGATAGCTGTGCCAACGATTTTTAAGGGCTGCCATCAGCACAAGGTGATATGAGTCAAGAACTATCAGACGAAGTTGTGCAGCCCAAACAGCGGCTTGCTCCTCACCTGGAAGTACAACTCACTGCGTGGCTCCAGGTACACCACGGATCGTTGTGTGCCCCTGACCAGTCCTGGTTTCACCAGCCTGTACACAGTGAGCACCTGTTTGGCATGGCAAAGACCAGAAATACAAACATGAGGCAACAGAGTATGCATGATGCACATGTGTGCGTATCTCGCATGGGTATGGACGCGCTGCTCATCACTGTGCAGCCACATGGGTAGCAGCAACGAACTGCTTATATCCATGCCTGCAACTGCATCCAGGCGCACCTCGTAATCATGCACGTCCACAGCTCGCACGCCCAGCATCACCTGCCTGAACAACTCTGCTGTGACAAAAGTGGATGCATCTTGTGCTTCTGACTGGCTGCAGGTGCGTATCAGGGCCAGGGTGCATGCAGCTTCAACTTCACCATCGTGTTGTAGTACAATACCGGTATGAGCCGTATGACGTCTGGAAACATGCTTGGCATAAGCAAGGCAGCACTGCAAGTTACACACTGTGTCAAGCAGGAATCTCACGTGTTGTTGATGAACAGCTCCGCCTTGCGCGGTGGCAGCGGCCGCATGTCGGGCGCAATGCGCTTAAACTCCACTGTCTGCCTGTCTGGCGCATCCCGCAGCGAGTACTCCACATGGTCCACAGCATCAAAGCCCACCATAGCATTTGTCATGCTTCTCGTGTTGAATGCGCGGTCTGCAACGATGGCATCATCAGGCACGCCCGTGCCCAGCATGAACTTGAGCTGATTGCTGGCTGTGTCTGGCAGTGTGCTGTACCAGCGGAGCGTGTAGCTGGTGGTAGACGCAACGCCGCCCTCAGATGCAGGTGCTTGTGCAGCGCTGCACGGACGACATAAAAAAGGTGTAGAAGCATTTGCGATGCCACATCAATGAGCATATCAAGGTGCTGTGCTGACATGCGTGTTTGCATAGGGGCCGTGCTTCACAGCAGTTGTGATCTTGCTGTAGCCCGACTACCGCCCGCCACCACCAGCAAGTGACAGGATCCAAACCATGCCCTCCCAACTGCAGCTCCTCTCAGAGCCACACAGCGCACCAGCCAAGAAGCGCACCATGTAACAGCATGCTGGGACCACAGCGACCAGCATTGTGTGCACTTATCACTGTGTAACATGTGTATCGTGTACGGAGTGGCTGAATGCTTTCCGCAATCTGCGCACCTGACCATTGCAGGATCCACGAAGCGCGGCCCTAGTGGCATGCGGAAGTTCGTGAAAGTCGAAGTCACATCCCATTCTCCAAACATCCAACGTGGGTAGGACAAGAAGCCAGGTTTACTCCAGAAGGAGTTGCCCGGCGACACCACATCCCCCAACGTGGTTGCGCGCTCCAGCAAAGAGCCACTGCGGGCCACAAGAGGCTCAAGCACTGACTGGGGTGTTTGTGCAGCTGGCGATGCATGTGCTGCCTGCGGTTTGCGCAGCGTGGCCAGTGCCTGGGATGCTATCAACGTCATGACAGCCCTGCGGTTGAGGAACACAGCCCTGCTGCTGGTGCTACTGGCTGCATGCCGAGTTGCCCTCCAGCCACGCGACACTGCAACGGCAGGTGGAAGGACGGCATGCCGCTGATCAGTCACTATGGATGGCCAGAACTGTGCGTGGCCATGAACTTGCTTCCCGGCATGATGCACCTGGTGACGATGCTGCATGTCGCCACACTTATTAGTTGCTGGCATCACTGTGTGCTGAGCTGCCTTCCTTGCTGTTGCAGGTTGGTCCAATTCCTGACTGCGCGTTGCACCGCAGCTTCAGCTTCTTGCCGTGTCTCCCAAGCCCAGCGGTTGGCACGGCCCTGCAGACGGGTTTGAAAGGAAATGGGTGAATGGTGCGGATGACGCGATGCCATGTGGCATGGTGCAAGCCACAAACACTGATGTTGCACCATGCATGCTCGCTACATTCATAAGCTGCTGACCTGCAGAGGCCCTGGCTGCAGCACCTCGAGGACCTCCTGCACCTCCCTGCCAGTGGCCCTGAGAACGTACAGAAGGCACTGGCACGATGTTGCTTCACGATGTGCAACCAAGTTGCAAATAATAACGTCCTTGACGCGCGTGAGTGCGGGTGCGTGGGCGCATCAAGTACCTACCTTGCACGCTCACGCAGAACCGCGCTCAAAATTTTTGCTAGGTAAGACATCCCGCCCTTTCCGGGGCACGGCTCACCGAAATTGATTCCGTGCAGCCCTCCTCAGTGCATTCCCACTCAGTTGGAAAAGCACACCCCAGCAACTGGTGGATGCTCTTTGACCAGTTGCGCTGCTTATTTAATCCTGAAACAGATCAGCATCAGCCTCAACTCGCCAGTGCACCACCGTCTGCAGGTGATTACTTAGGAAGCCTGCCAAGCATGCCAATCGTTGCTGTTGATCCCATAATTGCTCAACTGCCTGACACTGAGATTCTCTCGAGTATGCGCACACGGGGCCTTCACCAACCTCAAGTTCTGGTTTGGGCAGACGCGAAAGCATACCAATATTTCTGCACGCAGGGAGCAGCTTGTTACCAAGCCCCTTGAGGGCTCGAGCTTGGTCTCACGATGGCACAGCAGGGCTCAATGCAAGGCCCCACGCCATCACCATATGCCGCTATTCCTCCCGTCGTAGCCGTGTCCGCTGTGGGAGGGCCGGTGGTGAGGCCCGCAGCGTGCACAGCCGTGGGCCCTCCTTTTGTGGGGATGCCTCAGCAAGTTGCAATGCCACCCATGTCACAGGCACCCAGCCAGCGATCAGCTGGCCCTCCGCCAGTGCTCGCACCTCGCAATAGCGCGCAGACACAGCCCAAGCCCCCCCCTCCTGCAGTTGCTGTGGCTCCAGCGCCAGCTCCAGCCCCGATTCAGGCCCCTCCCCCACCACAACTGCAGAGCCAGCGCTCTGCTGCTGCAGCTGCAGCAGCGGCCGTGGCCGCTGCGGCAGCTGCAGACGCTGCCAGCTCGAGTGAGCACGAGGACGATGAGGAGGGGGGATCCCCCAGGAAAAGGAACAAGGTGGGTGGACCTCGTGTTGTGTGCGGTCATGCCTTGAGCGGGCTTCTTTGACTTGGCGGTGCCGTCACCTACCGTCATGAAAAGTTCATGTGTACTTCTTGACTTCGCAGCACAAGTCCAAGCCCCCGCCAGTGCCACAGCCGCAGCATTACGAGGAAGTGCCTATTTCAAAGGGCCCCAACAAGACGTACCGCGGCGTTCGCCAAAGGCCGTGGGGCAAGTGGGCAGCAGAGATCAGAGACCCGACTGTGGGGGCCAGAAGGTGCGGACAGTGCCATGGTTTGTGCGCTGGGCGATTGCAGCTGCCCATGTGCTTCAAAATGCTTGTTGCGTAACGCGTGTATGCACAGGTGGCTTGGCACCTTTGACACTGCAGAGGAGGCTGCGCGCGCATACGATGCAGCTGCTCGCCAGATCCGCGGGCCTGCTGCGCGATGCAACTTCCCGCTACCAGAGGAGCTGGCTGCTCAGGAGGCCGCCGCGCCCCCTATGCGGCCAGAGTCATCACGGCGGCGTGGGGACCCCTCGGCAGCCACCGTGGGTGTGGGCGTGGGCCACATCCCACCTGTGCCAGCGGTCTCCCCAGTGATGGGGGGACAAGAGGAGGAGGTGCATGAGGAGGAGGTGGAGGACGACGGGCATCACCCTGGGCTGCTCAAGCCTGCGCAGAAGCCTGGGCTGCGGCGGCCGCGTGCCGCCGCCAATGTTACTGGCATGGGTGCACTGGATGACCCGCTCATCACCGCACCTGCCGGGCTGGGCGCTGCAGACATCCATGGGGTCATGTCAGTGCAGGACGCGATGCTCATGGCCCCTGTGGTCACGCTCAACGGGACTAGCCCTACGGACTTCATTCAGATGCAGATGAATGCGGGCGCTGGGGGCCTACAGGGGCCCCCCCCAATCCCTGAATGGCCGCCTGCAGGCTCGATTGGGTCGGCCGGCATGGGCCTGTCCCCGCTGATGAAGGGCGGCCTCATGGGCACTTCTCCCATGTACGGCAAGTCAGTGGACATGGTGGATGTGTGCACCCAGCTTATGGGTGGCGGTGTGCGCGACCCGCTGTCAGACATGGGCAGCCTGCGCAATGAGCTGCACATGCCGCCCGCCTTCTCCTTTGCCACCAAGGAGCACGACGGGGACGATGATCTGAATGAGGACATGATCTTTGGCACCCCCAACTTCTCGCAGCCCAACACAGGGTCCTTCAACCACCACCACCATCCGCAGCGCCGCCCGTCCACGGGCCCCAACACAGCCAACGGCTTCCACACCGGACAGGCAGATGACTTTGACGATCTGATGGGCATGTCGCCTGACCTTCCCTCAATGCTGCGCAGCCCCAACATCGGGTCTGCTGGCTTTGAGAGCTTCATGAAGCAGTATCAGGGCGCGCGCACAAGTGCAGCGGCAGATGGGCCGATCGCACTGGCGCAGCAGCAGCAGCGGCAGCAGCAGGTGCCTGCCACACCGGCTGGATGGGGCATGGCACCGCAGGCAGCCCCAACTAGTGATGCGGCCTGAGAAACTGGCTGCATGCCAGACGCATATCCAGTGCATCTTACTGCATGTCCCACATGCGCAACCCCACCTCCTGTATGGACGCCACACAGCAGGTGATAGGCAAGGTGCCACGTGCATGGCAATAATACATCCGCATGCTATTATGCGGCTGCTGTGTTGGCTCCATTGGTGAAGCTGGGTGCTAGCAGGGTTCTGTGTCGAGTGGTTCTAAAGCCACGAAGGGCAGGCAAGCAACGGGTCACGTCATGTGCGCGAAGTCTGAAATATGCATCGATCATGGGTTGTGACGTGTGTGGGGTCATGCGTGGTGGGTATGCTTGGTAGCGCCAGAGAGTGAGACGGATGCACTTGCTTGGGACTGGCTGATCAGGTGTCCCTGTGCAGATGGTGCACATCGTTCGTGTAGCGAAGCTGGAACCTCATTAACAGTATTAACCCACACCTATGCATGGGCAGAGGGCGGCAATGTCATTGGCAAACACAATATCAGTCTCTTATCCCTGTTGCTCCTCCTGGCCCTGATAGCATTGTGGGTTAATGAGACACTGGCAATTGCTTTTGCCTTGGCCTCTCACTCTTATACTTTGGAGGGCGCGCTGTTTGGTTTAGCTTGATGCGCTTGGGGTTCGGCATGCTGTTGGAGGGGGTTGGACAGGCGCTTCTAAAGGTGCTAGGGTCTTTCTTTATGCCACCGCAGGTTGCTGGTCCTTATTACCACAAGACGCATGCTGGTGTCTGCTGCATGGCTTGTGAGCACATCAGGCCCATCGCTGTGCAAGCTGTGTGGCATCACTGTGACTTGGAGCGAAGCCAGGCAAATGAGGCTGGTGGCTTCAGAATTTTTTTGCCGTTGGCCCAGCAGCGCAGAGGTTGTGCTGCTGCATCTTTCTGTACAGTCTTTATTGGGAAGCTAGGGCATCAGGCCATGTCGGCCCTGCGATGTGTTTGAGCTGTACAACGTTCAACCAGGTTGTCATAGTGTTGGCTGTCTAACTACCAACCTGACCCATGCTCAAACAGGGCTCTTGACATGAGAGTTTTGGTGAGGCACGAGAGCTACGCCTAACATTTAGGGTTTCTGCACGTAAGTTCAGCGTGGACGTGAGACAATGCATGCAGCGGCATGGCCTTTTGTTGGTGATGGTAGACCAGGGGCTGCCAACATGCATTCGATGCAGCTGAGGTGTGTGCACCATGCGAGAGATAATCTGACTTGTGCTGTGTCGCTCCGGACTAATCCCAGACATTCCAGTGTGTGCTTGTACTATCCTTGCTGTTGCATGTAGAAGTAGCTAACCAAGTTGACAACAACCTTGTGCTGTATCAGTGTGTAAGTAGCTCATCTCATAAGGCCATGGCCTGGTATGCTGTCTAACACATACTCACACTAGCCCTGGACACCTGTGGCTTGCTAGTATTGGGCAATCTGCTAGCAGCACCACCAGCGGCACATCTGTGGCAAGCTGTGACGCATGTGCCCAGCAATGGAAATCGCGCCTGCACAACCATCACGCTGTGTTCATGTTCATGTCCATGTTACACAAGCCTTCAGCCATAATGTACCAAATGCATTGTGCATAGGTGTGCAGCCACATCTGCAACACCCTTGCAAACTGTGCATGTACAATGGATATACTTCAAGCTTCAGGATCTAGGGAAGTGGTGGCAGCTTCCAAGCTACCTGCTGGGCTGAGGCTGAACAAAGAGGTATTATGAGGCATGGCAAGGTTCAGAACTAGTAGCCACAGCCTAGGTGTGGAGACAGGCAGATGGAATGATACACGCATTGAACAGAGGATATGCTGCTGGTGAATCATCCCCACTGTGGGATGCCGAGTGGGTCTAGCTGGGACTGTCTAGTTCACTCGGGCTGGGTGGGGATAGATGTCCGTTGCCAGCCGTCCCTCTGGACCAGCCAACAGGCACCCATAGGCAGGAGCCTTGACGCTTGTGGGTGCAAAATACCTAGGCCATGTGGACCACTTAGCTTGAAGTGCACAGACCTGGTTCGTCGGCACAGCACATGCTAGTGTAGGGCGCTGTGGTTTCCGAGCAAAGGGTACGGAACATGGATGGTTAAGTGGTTCCCATGCAGGGGACCTGTGCTCCTGAAAGGAAAATACAGGAGGCTTATTAGGGAGTTTGATGCTAGGGCATGCTTTTAAGCATGCAATGCCGATCAGCCCGTGTCTGGCTGAAGGCTCATGTAGCTTGAACATTAACATTAACTGTAGTGCTCAGAGCAGCTGATGGTGCTGTTAGGAGCTTGTCTCGTTATAGCAAGCCGCGAGATGCCCTAGACTGGAGTGAACGTTGTGTAAGATACAAACATGCTGCGTAGCCACACGGCATTTGCAATCGCACAAAACGTCAGCTCAATTTTCCTAGGCTGATATAATGAGAGTCGATGCTGCAGCCACCGGCTCGTGTAACACGAACAGAACCAAAGCAGCAGTGATGAACGGTGGTCGATGGTGCAAGATCACTGTGCCACACTCCACAACCTTGTGCTGCTCGTCCCAACACGCACGGGCATGCTGTTGATTTGGACCGTGCAATACATGGCACGCAGTGCTTCATAGTCAATCGGCAATGCCAGCAATGCCATGCCCGCAAGCAAGCCAGTGACAGTCCAATGTATGCAGCTTTGAGCAAGCACAGGTAGATGCAATGCCACCAAACACCGCGAGCTGAGCATTGATAGAGGCCAACAGATCGTGCTCTAACTGCGGGCACTCACAGCACTCATACCTGCTCCTGGTCACTTCTTTCACGTTCCGCACCATTTATGGTTTTTCCGCTCATGTCTGGAGCAGCCCTCGGCCTTCCACAAAGAAGAAGATCCAAAGAATGGTCCCCAGCACATGAAATCAGTGATGTGATGATACATCGAGTCCGGGCACATGCAACAGATGCAACACATGTCTTCATCGCCTGCACAACTCATCTCAACGCATGCGTAACAGGTGAGTAAGCCGCTCCTTGAAACACGCCGCACGTGATTGCCTTGCAAGGCCACACGCAGTTGTTACGCCAACACAAACATGTTGTACAGATCAGCACCTGCTGCATTCAAGGCCAGACGACCACTACACAGCAGCTACCAATGGGAAAGAAGGGCTCCAAAACTGTAGAAGCTACCAAAACAGGCGCTGCAAGAATTTGTCATCCGCTGACCACACTGGACCGGTCGAGCACTCTGTTCAGCCAGCCGATGGGCAGCTGCTTCCCGCACAGTGCACACACAAAACACCCACACACTGCACACTGCACCACCTACATCCCGCTGCGGCTGCTGCGGCCCGAGCCACGCTGTCCCCCGCCCATGTGCACACCGGGAGGCGGCAGCGTGATGAGTGACGCAAGGCCCTGGCCACCCACTGCATGAGCAGCCGGCGGCCCCGGCACACGTGGCACATGCGGCTGGTGCTTCTTGCGGCGGCCACCACCGTGGTTGTGGCTGCTGCTATGGCCCCCGTTGTGCGCGTAGCCCTGCGCATGGTAGTAGGGGCTGTGGCATTGCTGTTGCTGGCCAGGACCTGATTGCCCAGATGCATTCGCCCCTGCTCCTGCCTGTACGGCCGGTGTGCGCGTGCCACCCCCTGCAGCAGCAGCTGGCTGCTGGCCCCGGCCACTCTTGCTGTGACGCGGCTGTGCGTGATGGTGGTGCATGTGCAGCGCCTGCTGGTAGGATGGCTGCGATGAGTGTGCGGCTGCAGCATGGCGGCCCGTCTGCTTGGCAGCTGCCTTGCTGCGCCGCGCCTCACGTGCCGCCTGCCGCTCCGCCTTGGCCGCCGCAGCACGCGCAGCATGCAGGGCTGCACCCCGGAAGTCGTACAGGTTCACCACAGCGGCGTCCCCTCCACATGCGATCCACTGGTCACACATGTCCAGAGCATAGGCTGTGCCGCTCTGCGTCTGCAACGCGCGGCAGTTGGAGGACAGCGCGCGGTGGGGCAGCGGCTGCGTGCTGCCGGCACGCGCCGCGGCCTGCGCCTCTGTGTGCATCAGGACCACGGTGCCGTCACTGGCAGCGCTGGCCAGCCATGGGTCTTCAAACGACAGCGCATGCACCTGGCAGGAGCAGGAGCAGGAGCAGCACACGCCCGCAGACATTGGTGCTGGCTTCTATGTGCAGCTGGCTCTGACATCAGCATGCACATGGGGACAGAAGGTGAATGGGTGGATCAAGCATGAACAGTGCAAGCTGCATCGCATCTTGTGCCCAGAAGGCCGCTTGCCAGGCACTTACGCCGCCGCTGTGGTGCCACATGATGCAGGATGGCTCCTTCATGCGCAGGTCATGACCTAGCACCAGCCCGTCTGCTGCACCTGCTCGAGCCAAGCAGTTGCATACAAGACAAGGGTGTGTCAGTGAGATGCTGACTTCAATCTTGTGCTGCGCTGGCTGGCTGCCTGATGTAGGAGACCTACGGCACACAGCACAGCATTCACGCACCTTGGACGCAATCTGTGCGCGAGCATTCACACACTTTGGACGCAACTCACATCGTACGTGCAAACATGCAAAGCACATCGTCAGCCGCTGCCATCACACTGCGCACCGGTGTACAGCATGCGGCCGCTCATGTCCCCCTCAATGCACGCCGCGTGGCCCTCATGCAGGCCCTGGAACTTGCGCACGGTCTGACCAGTGGAGATGTCGTGCACGCACACGTCACGGCCCGCAGACACAACCAGGTGCTGCCCGCGTGCAACCACGCCGCTCACCCAGTCGTCGAATGACAGCACCTGTGCACACTCCCAGCTTCCCCGTGACCATGCACGCACCTGCGTGTGGGGTCACGTAATATGACAACATGTGTCACCATCATGGTGAGTTGTACATGAACACAGCCGGACAAGTACGATCTTGGCGCTCGTCAAAACTGCAAAGTGCAAATGAGTGAAATCATAAGCAGGCTATGGAGCTGAGACCAGGGTCGCAGCAGTGGCCAATGCCATCATAGGCACATCACACACGACAACACACCGTGTAGTCCCAGGAGCCGGTGTACAGCGTGTGCTGTGTGAGGCACATAGCTGCCACAGGGCCTGTGTGCGCCTGCAGCACCATGTCTGGCGCCTGCGCCACATCGAACAGTGGCTTGGGATGGCCCTCCCCGACGCATGCATCCACACTGCTCCCAGAGCCCGCGTCAGCTGACCTGCTGTGGCTGGATGTGCCACCAGGACGGGCAAACCACAGCCGCATGCTGCTGTCAGAGCTGCCAGATACCAGCAGCTGGTCGTCCATGGCCAGGGAGCGCACAGTGCCGCCATGTGGTCGTGAGACACACAGCATGCCGGCCTCAAGGTCCCACAGCCGCACAGTCTTGTCAACCGAGCCTGGAAGGGTGGTTGTGGAGAGCGCAGTGCCGGTGGGTTTGGGGGAGCGGCGAATCAAAGGGCAGCACACTCTGGAGGGTGTCCCTTTGCAGCATCTAGTAGTTTAAGCAGAGGTGCGGCAGTGTGCTGACTGCATTACAAGGGCAGTGCCAAGGACAGTGCACCATGCATGCTGAAGGACACCATCATGAACAGCCTTGTGCTGGACGTGGTGCCACCGACGCTGGCCTGCCAGCCACACCCACCTGATGCCAGCAGGTTGTGACTTGGGAGGAGTCTACAGCAACGAACGCTACCCTTGTGACCCCAGTAGTGATCTGTCATGTACTTCCCTTTGTAGTTGTTCAGAACCATTGCCTTGCCGCTGTACCTGAGATCACAACATACAGCGATGCAATGTGCTAAAACCATCCGTGCTAAAACTGCCAAACAAGCATGCTGTAAGCCAGGCGGGGTCCACCATAAAAACACCCCAGTACATCAAAACACACCTGCAAGCCCAGTTGCACTCCAGGGACTGCAATCCTGTGCTCTGACGCTGCATGGGCCGAGGAAGATTTAAGCATGCTCATGCGCAGCTGTCAAGGTTTTGTTCAGGGTGCCTAGCATGCAACATGGCCCCATATAACGGGCAGTGCATGGCCTTGTGAGCTAACAGGCTGATTGCACCAAGAGCAGGGTTCAATCTCGCTGACTCATCTTACCAGCTCCCATCTCGCCTCGTAATGGTTCCTCCATAACTGGTTCGCGTATAAACTGCGCGCCCAGCCTCTCCATGAGCTGCAAACCATGCTTATCGTGCTCAAGTCGCGAGCGTTGAGCTCCTCGAAAATGGAGCCAAGCACAGCCTCTGGAAGGCAACATATTGGTTGCTCTGACTCGCTTGCTGCGTCCGCATCACCCCCACCCACGCCCACGCCCTCCAGCATTGCTGTGAAGAGTAAATGAAATCAAGAACAACTCATGAACTGCTGCGCAATGCTGGCCATCAAGAATGACTTGGGTGACTGCTCCTACTCTTCCTGTTGCTTAATATTGTGGTAAAAAAACCAGAGCTGACAATTATCTACAAAACATGCCAGTTTGGGTCCAAGTGCGACCGCGGTCCAGAGGGACGCCATGATGCAGTAGAATATCAAACATAAAATGACTTTAGATACCCAGAAGGTTACGCGCTATGGCGTCCTTCCAGCTGAGAAGCGCCGAGAGCTGTGAGTGTGGATAATAAACATACGTTGCTAAGTTGTCGTTTAAATGACTGCATCAACCTTCCTTCGTGCATCTTCGAGCATTCGATGTACTTGCATGTGACAACCTCTGAACAGGTTTGGCTTGGACAGCCCCGACCTTTTGGAATGGCGCAACTGGCAGCCTGGCACGGAGTATGTTAAAAACTTAACACTGAAAAATGTGTCAACCAACACCATCAAGCTGCATTACAAGCAGACATCCAGCAAAGCATTCAGCATGGACTTTCCTGAACCCTTCAAGCTGCGTCCAGGCATGAGCCATGCGCTCAAGGTGCGAGTGGTGCATGCGTTCACCGCACGGTACCTGGCGGCGAGGGTGTGTGTTGCATGCATCCAGTATCGCCACTTTTGCATGCATAACACCAGCAGTTTCAGCATGACCGCTGTGCACGTGTTCACTGCACAATCGCAGGTGGTGTTCCGGCCGATCCGCATGCAGCAGTACAGTGATCACATCGAAATCTTTGTGAACGGTACTGCCTCATACATCATCCTTGTGGAGGCCCACACACCAGCCACCCATATACAGGTGCCACCCAGCCTGGACTTTGGATTTGTGCCATGCAAGGAGCTGCAGTGCAGGCCACTGTTGGTCCGGAACACAGGGGACGTGAAGGTTGGTGTGAGCTGGAAGCTGGAGCCACCCTTCAGCATCGAGCCCCCAGCAGCCAGCATAGCCCCTGGGCAGACACATACGTTTGACGTGTCGTTCCTTCCCACTGAGGCCTGCTCCTACCAGGGACATGCCGCATGCCAGCTGGACAACGGCCAGCAGGCCGTGTGCCACGTCACCGGCATTGGCAAGTTCCCATACATGTCCATGGAGCACACCGCTGTGGACTTTGGGGAGGTGCTGGTGGGCAAGAGCGTGGAGCGCGTGTTGCGCTTTGCCAACCACGCCATGGTGGAGGCCAACTTCAGCATGACGCACGACGATGAGAGCGGCGCTGACGGTGTGTTCAGCGTCACACCTGCACGGTGCGTGTTTGCCGGTGTCCGGCAGCCTGGGGCAGCCTTGTTGCAGCACCCTGCATCTGTTCGGCTACAACAGGGGCCTTCAGTGGGATGCAGGGTGTGCTGGATGTCTCCTGAAACGCCCACCACTACATGTCATGTTGCCCTGCGCAGGGGGCGGCTGGGTCCTGAGGAGTACAGCGAGATGCGCGTGGTGTACACACCCAAGCACAGCACCACGTTCTCATGTGAGACGTACACGCTGGGGACAGTGGGGGGCAACAAGGTCACCCTCACCCTGCGGGGCACAGCCAGGGGGCCCACGGTCACGTTCTCTGCACGGTGTGTGAGCATGGTGCGGGGTGTGCTGCTATGGCCTGGGGTGGGAGGGCAGGGGAGCGGGGCAGCATGCTGCACTTGCATGCAGGGTACTGGGAACCACCAGGAGGAGGCCGAAAACCAACCGCTCTCTTAAGCATTACACAGCTCATGTCAGTGTGGCAGGTTCTTGGATTGTTGCACCCCACACACCGGCAACATGCCTCTGGTGCTGCTGCCCGCAGTGTGTTCAACTTTGGCAACGTGACGTGCGATGCAGTCAGCACACGAGTGCTGTACATGCAGAACCACAGCGACATTGCTGTTGCGTATGATTTCCAAATCGACCCCCTTGACAACTTCAGCATCAGTAAACCACGCGGCACGATCGGGCCGTGCACGACCGGCCATGTCACCATCACGTTCAAGGCCTCCGCACCCGCCAACTTCTGGCGGCGTGTGGCATGCCTGATCAAGGATGCTGACCCGATCGGCATCGACCTGCTGGCCACGGTGTACAATGACAAGGCACGCCCCCCGCCGCTGGAGCACCGCCATGTGGCTGCGTACATGGCGCGCGTGGCAGCAGGCGGCCCCCCCGTGGAGTTTGACCCCGCACAGCAGGCCTCCGCACCGCCCTCCCCTGTGGCCTCCTACCACGGCAGCGGCCCAGGGGGCCGTGCGTCGTCTGCCGCGTCCTCCGCCGCCGCCCCGCTCCCGCCACCCCCAGCGCTTGCATGTGCCGGGGCCACAGCCACGACGCAGAGTCTGCCGGGCCCCGACAGCTGGGGCCTGCTGTTTGGGGGCCAGGACCCTGCGGGTGCACTGACTGTAGACCGTGACGTGCTGGAGTTTGGGACATGTTCGCGGCTGAGCGCGGCAGAGCACCAGGCAGTGGTGGTCACCAACAACACGAGCGCCAAGGTCACTGCGTTCTTTGTGGTGCCGCTGTGGCAGGACCCGGCGGGCGGGGAGACCAAGCCTGTCTTCCAGGTAGGTGTGTGTGTTGGGGGGTGGGGGGGCTGAGGTGTGAGACGGCGTGGTGTGGGGTGTTGGATCAGCTGGTTGGTTATGTGTGGATTTTAGCATGAGGTGCACTGTGCATCCACCCGTTGTGGTTGTCAACAATAGACCACATGCTTTTGCGCCATCTCGAGCCCAGGCCTCAACCCGCATGTCCCCTCCTCCACCCTTCCTACCCCCGCCTGGTACGCCGCAGGTGCTGCCAGAGTCAGCAGATATCAAGGCCGGAGCGCAGGCTACGTTCCGCGTCATGTTCCGCCCGCCGCGTGACGCGGTGCACTACTGCCAGACGCTTGCGCTGTGCGGCCACATGAAGAGCATGCGCAACTTCCGGCTGCTGACAGACGCGCAGGTGGTGCCTCCATGGGCCATCCCTATCACTGCCGCAGGCAACACGTTCCTACACACCAACCCCGAGTTCTCGCCAAAGGTCTGTTCATGGCATACCAGACTTCATTTTGTACAGCACTCCTGCATGGCAGGAGCTTGTGTGCGCATGTGCCTGCGTGCACACCCCCAGAGGGCGCACGCTGCACTGCATTATGGCCCTGCATGAGGTGAGCGCAGCAGAATCGCATGAGCTGGCGTGGGTGCGGCTGGGGCGTGTTACGCAGGTGGAGCTGTCACACCGCGCCATTGCGTTCCCTCCCGTGCGGCCGGGCGAGGAGGTGTGCCAGACGCTGCTGCTCACCAACTACGGCGACACCCCCATCAGCTTCGCGTTCAAGGACCCTGACGCGCTGGGGCCCACGTTTGCCGCCAGGCCCGCGCGCGGCGTGCTGGTCGCCAAGGGCCACATGCTGGTGGCGCTGCGGTTCTGCCCTCGTGCAGCACGCGCGTACAGCGCCCGCGCAACACTCATTTTCAACGGCGCCCCTCTCAACGCGGTGGACATTGAGCTGCGGGGCGCAGGCCACATGCCGCAACTCGTGTTTGCGTCGGGCACGGGAGCAGCAGCCAAGGCGGGCGGCTGCTCCACCTTGTTCTTCAGGCCCACGTGCGTGGGCGCGTCGTCCCCCGCCACTGTCACGCTGGCCAACCGCTCGCGTGTGCCGCTGGTGTGGCGCTTCCAGGTGTGTGCGTCATGCCAGTGGCATTTTGGGCTTGCGCAGGCAGGCTGCAGGCGGCAGGTGTGGCAGGGAGCACCCAAGGCTCAACTGGTTGCTGCATGGTGTGATGTGGTGTTGGGTCGTATGTCACCAGGCACCTGCTTGGTGACTGCCAGGCCTCAGCTGTCCTCCCTGTGGTACCAGCCACAGACCACGCCCCACATCTGCTCTCGATGCATATATATAATTAGTTAGTTATGCACACACACCACCACACATGGCTTGCAGCTGCCGGCCAAGCTGGAGGGCGTGGTGTCGCTGAGCCCCGCCAGCGGGCTGCTGCGTGGCAATGAGGCGGCACAGGTGACGTGGACGTTTGCGCCCACCAAGCAGAAGACGTACGAGGGGCGCGCGACGTGCCTGCTGCTGCACCCCTCCGCCGCCACCCCGCTGCTCATGCCCCAGCTGACGGCGGAGGCGAGCACGGAGGGGGAGGAGGGGCAGCAGCTGGATGTGGCAGACCAGGTGGCGCTGCACCTCAAGGGGGAGGGCACAGCGGCCGCGCTGGCCATTGACCCGCCAGTGCTGGACCTGGGGCCACTCAAGGTGTGTGCACGCACGCGACCCCTTGCTGCTGCAGCTCATGGTGCACGGCTGCCGGTGGGCGCGTGTGTGGGAAAGTTCAGGGCACGTGATACTGCTTGCAGAGCGGGTGTGTGCGTTGCGCCCCCCACGCCACACGCGGCTTAAACGGATGAGCCTCGAGCAACCGACGTGTACCCTCGTGCCCCGGCCAACCACACGGCGCCCACATGTGCCGCTGCTCACAGGTGGGCCACCCCGTGAAGCGTGTGGTCACGCTGGTGAACCAGAGCGACGGCCTGCTGCGCTACAGCCTCGAGTGCGCAGCCGCCAGCTCAAGCGATGTGCCCCCTGGGGAAGATGCCGCGCTGCTGGCGGTGGAGGAGGGGGATGGGGTGCCGGAGGCGGGGGCAGACCGGGTGGAGTTCTCAGCGGCCAGCGTGGTGTCGGAGGTGCTACGGCCGGAGGAGCTGTGGGTGGACGAAGGGTCGGGGGCCATCGCGGCACGCGCATCCAAGCACGTCACAGTCACCTTCTTCCCGCGCTTCCGCAAGCGCTACGTGCTGCAGCTGCGGTGCCGCACAGCAGCGGTCGCACCACCCCGGCCGCTGTCTGGGGGGCTGGCTGGGGGCCGTGCAACACTGCCGCCCCTTGCAGCTCCTGTGCCCCCTGTGGCCCTGACAGCCGCAGATGCCGCCCCCATCACCGCCATGATCAGTGCAGTGTGCAACATCCGGGCTGCCACCACATTCCCGACCGTCCAGTTCACTGACGCATTCTCAGAGGGGCTGGCGAAGCAGGTGGTGTGGGCCATGATGGGGGTGACCGCCATGAACCAGGAGCTGGTGAAGAACGTGACCCTTCTGGAGCTGGAGATGAACAAGGTGCGGGGCAATGAGGCTGGTTGCATGCGCGGTGTGAGCATGCAATGCGTGGCTGCGCAACTGGTGGTGTCTTGGTGGCGTGGGTCCTTGTGCAGGTGGTGTGGCGGTGTGTGGATATGGAATGATTGTGCATGGTGCGTCCATGGTATGCATGCTTGAGAGTGGGGCCCATATGTGCTCCCAACCTCCCCAACCCTATTTCATATGTCACCCTGATCGTCTCGCCATCCTGCATGCCATGCTGCTGTGCACCATGCTGCATGCTGCATGCAGATGGAGGACAAGGGCACGATGACGACGGTGGGTGCGTGCCGTGCACTGCGCCCGTTTGCGCTCGACTTTGGGTGCTACGCGGAGGGCGCACCGCCGGTGGTGGTCATCCTGGAGGTGGCCAACCCAACAGCCCTGCCGCTGTCGTGGGAGCTGCACAGGTGACAACAGGGTGTAATTGTTGAGGCTGGGCGGCGGGGTGCCCATGTGATTGGGTGCTGTGGGCCGCATGTGCATTGCTCGCACCAGTGCCATGGCTGCTGCAGTGGGCAACAAGCATGTACGACAAGAGCAGGCACTCCATGAAATGTGTCAGCGTACTGCTGTGTGCATAACACCGCCCCTCCTGACCCGTGCTGAACCACAACCCCACCCCTTGACCCGGCCCCACAGCTATGATGACCCTGAGCTGGAGATGGAGAACTGGGTGGAGCCGGGGCGGCCGCGCAACGACGAGGAGAAGGCGCGCGACTTCATCAAGGAGCACAAGATCTTCCGCGTCGTCCCCAGGCACGGTGCACTGGCACCTGGGGAGCGCGCCCTGGTCACCTTCACCTACACCCCCTCCCATACGGGCTTCCACGACTTCCCGCTGTTCCTGCACGTGGAGGACGGCAAGCGGCTGCGGCTGCAGCTGCAGGGCCGCACCGTCACGCCGCCGGTGGAGCGGCTGGCGCTGTCGCCCGCCACGCGCGTCCTCACGTTTGACGCCACACCCATCGGGGAGCGCGAGCCGCCGCTGCAGGTGCGCACGTGGTGGCCCCGATCAGCCCCTGTGGCTGGTGCACTGGCCGTGTTGCGCCCGAGCTGTGTGAGCAGTGCGCGTTCATGGCCATGCTACCCAGCTGCTCAGCAGTCGGGGGCGGGTGCAGGCGCATGCTGCGGTCAAGACATGTGGCATTGTTGATTCCGGCTGCACCTGTTGTACCTCTGACCTGCCATGCTGAATACCCTCTGCTCCACGCTCTACACGCGTGCCTGCAGCTGTACCTGCTGCGCAACGGCGGTCCCGGCACCGTGCACTTTGCGCTTGACACGCGGCACATCGCACAGGCCGTGGCGGATGCATGGGGCCACGAGGTGTTCCGTCTGTGCTCCGACCCGCAGGGCAGCATCCCATTTGCGGGGGTCGCGCCCATCCTGTGGCAGTTCTCACCGCTGGAGGCTAAGGTGCGTGTAGGGGTGCAGAAGGTCGTCGGTGCATGTGTATATGTGTGTCAGACGCTCTCTGCAGGATGGCTGTGCGGTGTTCTCACTGCGCCTGTGGCATGCAAGTTTGCGGCCGGGAGCAGGGTGCATGTGGGTGTGCAGACTGTGCACAGCGCATCGCGGCCATTCCTGTGTGTGCAGGTATACAAGGTGGATGTGCCTGTGGTGCTGGGGGATGGTGGAGCAGAGATCATCACGCTGATGGTGCGGGCAGACCCTGAGCCTGATGAAGCCTGGGACAGGGAACAGCGTGTTGTGCTGTGATGGGCACACTGCCTTGTGATCAGGGACGCTACGATATGCTGCACACAACCAGTACTTCCAGCGGTGCAAACTGCACCACAAAAAGCAAATGGGAGCGGACAGGAAGCCAAGCCACCCACCAGACCCCGTGAACATGCTCACATGTCTCCTGCCCACAGGGCCGCGGCTACCACCCCGACAAGCCGGACTACCCAGCGCCCCTGCCCACCGAGGGCGAGCGCGACTGGGCGCAGTGGCCCGGCTTCTCCTCCTCGCCCTCGCCCTCACTCGCCGCCTCACGCCTGGCCCTGCCCTCAGACGACACGGTGGCCCTCGGCACCACACTGCCACAAGGTGTGGTGCGCCGGGTGGTGGTGCTCACCAACACCTCCATCTACCCGCTGCTGTACGAGTGGGAGCTGGGGGTGATGGGGCGGCGCGATGCACTGGGGGGTGGCAGCCTGGACGTGTCCCCTGCCAGTGGGCGGCTGGAGCCGGGGGAGCGGGTGCTGGCACGCGTGGTGTTCACGGCGGGGCTGGTGCCCGTGCTGCTGGAGGGGGACATGCGGTGCCACGTGCGCGTGGATGAGGACGCGGTGCTGGCGGCGGTGCGTGCGGCCAACACGGCCGCGGCGGAGGCAGCTGCTGCAGCGGCCGCGGAGCTGACCGACACGGGGTCTGTGGTGGAGGAGGTGATCGCGCAGCACCCCACACGCAGCTCCTCCTTCATCCGGGGCTCGCGCCTCAAGTCCCGGCTGCCAGTGCACCTGTACATGACCAGCAGCATCGTGGCGCGCATGGAGAAGCTGGGGGAGCAGTGGAGCACCACACTGGGCACCATGCGCACCAGGGAGCTGGAGGCCAACGCACCCCCTGAGCTGCCCACCCCCCAGGCGGTGGTGGTCACGGTCAGCGGCCGTGTGCTGACCCCTGCGCAGATCAAAGCCGGCCTCTTCATAGCCCCGCACGAGCTGGATGCGGCACGCAATGTGCTGCGCGGCAACGTGTGGGTGCCACCCACCGTGCGCCCCTTCTACCGCGACCCCGCCCTGCAGGCGTCAGCAGACGCAGCGTTGCAGGCCCGTGCTGGCAGCACCACCGGTGCCGCGCATGCGCGCATCTCAGAGGGGGACACAGCAGGGGACGGCTCGGGGGGCAGTGCGACAACCGGTCCACTAGCGCTGGCACAGCAGCGCGGCCCGAGCATCAGCACCTCGCAGCCCGCGCCTTGGGAACCCAGCCACTCTTCAGAGCCACATCAGGCAGGGTATGACGGGTTGCAGGGCGCAGCCGTAGCACATGAACAGTACGAGGCTGTGGAGCCCACAGGTCCCTCGCCCTGTGTGCCTGACGTGGGGGTTGCAGGTGACAGGTTGGAGGGGCCAGGAGCAGGGGGGGAGCCTGGCATGGACATCACCTTTGCCGCGGGCCTTGCCACAGGAGGCAGCGGCGTGCCTGATGAGGCGGCGCACGTGGGCGGGACGTTGGGTGGTTCAGTACTGGAGGCGGTGGCTGAGGTGCCTGAGGAGGAGGGGGAGCAGCCGCACACACCTGTGCGCACACCTGATGGGGGTGTGGGGGGTGGGGAGGTGGACATGGAGATGCTGCTGGCGGCTGCGGCCAAGGCAGCTGCATCACGTGCACCGTCCCACATGGGTGAGGCGTCACAGGACGGCTCCAGCAGTGGTGCCGTGGTGGAGCTGGACAGTGAGCCGTGCGCGCCCGGTGCAGCAGCAGCAAGCGCTGCGGTTGCTCACGCGCTGGCACCTGCCCAGGGGCTTGCGGCTTGGCAGCCCCTGCCGCACCTGCCTGCGCCTGACGTGGCCCCTCCACCCGCCCCGGCCCCCGCGGCTGTGGCGCTCGGCGCAGCGGGTGCGCTGCTGCAGGCGCTGCTGCGCGAGGTGATGGATCCTGAACAGGACCCGGAGGTGCTGGACGCGCTGAGCTGCTTGCCCAAACAGGAGATGCCACCCTTCGTGGCGCTGCAGGAGGGCGGGGTGCCTGAACTGGTGTTGCGGGGTGGTGAGGCAGTTGGGTCAGCCCCAGGTGCTGAAGGGGGTCAAGCACCTGCAGCTGCAGATGCTCAAGGCATCACCCTGGCGGTAAGCCATGCGGCTGGCGAGGACTGGGGCAGCGGGGGCCTAGCAGATGTGGGTCAAGAAGCAGCCGCTGGTGTAGGTGGTGTCCCAAGTGTCGAGGCTGTGCTGAAGCACCCTGCATTCCAAGAGTTTGCAGAGTATGTGCTCGAGTCTGCGCTGTTTGGGCTGCTGGAGGAGAGCGCGGCAGGCGAGTGGGTGCCACCATCATGATTTTGTGGGTGATGAGGCACACGCACACCCACGCTCTTGCGCAGCCTGAGCTTTCATATCAGGACTTCAACGCATGGCGGGGTGGAACTGTAAGGGGCCTGCATGGCTACAGCCATGGTGCGGCAGCTCAAGCGTTGCGATGCTGACACCTGCCAGGCAGTCTGAACTGCAAGAATACTTACAAATTTGGGACGTGTGTGTGTTTGCAATGCCGCTCTGGTCCAAGAACCAGCCCATCACCACACCTCTTGCGATATTCTGGGGAGTATCAAAGATAACACGGCTTATCTCAGGCCTTATCTCCTTGACACACACTCCGGGCGGGCAGCACACTCTGATGGTTCATCTTTCAGACACTGGGCTACACGAAGCACGACAAGGCATGCCGCGGAAAACACCACCACTGCGGTGGGGCAAAAGAATGTTGAATTCATCATTGCCTGCGCAAACGAAACGACACAGCCTGCTAACCGCTCCATGCCACCATCCGTGTAACACCAAGATGCAGTACAAAACCCTTAGCAAATGCATCAGACCTGACATCACAATTCACCAAACAACAAACACACGCACTCCCATACACGCTTGTGCCACACCCGCAGCACATCTAGCTTTGAAGGTTGTGCTACTTCTGTAAACGCTCACCAGACGATGTGCCACTCACCCACCCCAACTCACCCTCAAACAGTGCCCGTGGCGCTGCTGAACGATCGTGAGCGTGAGCACAAACGGACATGATTCATAATTAAACAGTAGCCGGGGTAAACCCTTCACCTGCTGGGCGCATGACCTTGCATGACTTGCCACGCGCCATTCAGAGCATGGAGCACAATCTTCTACAGCGTATCTCTGCAACTGCTTCATGCCAGACTAAAACGCCCCACACCTGCTGGCCGTCTAGCGCCCCATGGTGCGCTTGCGCCACTCTTCCACACGCTTGCGCTCCTCCGCCTCCGCCATCATGCGGTCAAACTCCTTGAGCTCAGACGCCATGCGCCGCACCTCCGCCTCCTCCTCTGTGGCCAAGCGGCACGCAGCATGATGATGCCCAGGTTACATGCAGGAGGCGCTACAGGCGCAGACAAAAGGCATGGCTATGCCAGTGATAGAAGGTGATGAGCGTGGCCTTGTCTATGCTTTGGCATTCTGACTGCCAAGCAGGTGCACGCACCATCAATCGATCGGACATCGGCCTGTACCACTGGCCCCTCCTGTGAGTCATAGGCTGATGACCGGCTAGATGAGGTGGTGGCAGCTGTGCTGGTCTTCTTAGGTAGCGCGTTCTGCACGACGAACCAGCCCAAGCCGAGGCCGCCCAGGGCAATTGCCTGAGAGGTACAAGCAAACAACCAGCTGCCTGTTAGAGCAGTCAGCCTGTTGAGCACAGCAAGTACTCTACTAGATCCTGTCACCAGGCAGTGAGCACAGCTGATGCTTGCAGCCTGTACATGCAAAGGCCACATCAGACTGGGGGTTGACGCGGCTGGCCACACCACAGATGCGCAGCAATGGCAGCAGCTAAAGGCCATCACGGGCAAATCTGGGTGCACACAACCACCCCGGCCAGCAGCAACGCCCGTCACCACCACCCAACCCCGCACCAGTGACATGAGCTTGGGCAGGAACAGGCCAAGCCCCACAGTGGCCACAGCTCCAAACGTGAAGCCGCCAAACATGAGGAACATGAGGCCGAACATGGTCACAAACGGCACCCAGAAGAAGCTCACTGCGCGATACACAGCACGCCCCAGCACACGGCGCTGGATTGCGCAGCATGACAAACATGCACGTGTGTGGATGGCGATGTGCAGTACAGCAATATGCCTCAGTGCAATGCAACCCCAGGTCATGCAGTCTCCTCACAACCCACGCACTTGCAAATGCTCCGATAGACACAGCTGCGCCAACAGCCACAGCTGCCATGGCAATCCCTATGATGATGGGTCCTGTACACAGTGCGCAGCAGGAGCAGGTGCACATCTGTACACCCCATGACACCAAGCTCCTAACTGGGCAGGCATGGCTGTAGACTTGTCAAAAGGATTGATGCCATGGCACACACAACAGCATGGTGAGGAGCAGCAAGCAGGGCAAGCAGGGCATCAAGGCAGCCTCACCAACGAGCGCCGCTAGACCCAGCACCATCACTGCTGGTATAGCCAGTACCCACATTTGCTGCAGCAAAGCGGCAAATGCACACAGGATGTCATGTGACTGGGTTGACGTGGTATGCTGCTTGTGAACTGCGCCTGTCTTAGCTCGCTGTGACATCCCATGTATGATGTGAAGCCATACCCGGCATGGTTCCCTCGAACGCATGCAGCAGGGCCGCCGGGTGCGCGTGCAACAAAACTGCACAGCCACCTTGCATGCATGGCTGTCTCACGTAGCTCAACCACGGACACTGGGATAGGCCTGCCGCCACATACCTCCTGGGGGATGTGCACACGGGTGCCATTGATGTTGATGCGGATGTCACCTGGCCCACCCTGCACATCGCCAGCGACACCATGCAGGCGCAGGTGTGGGCATGCAGCACAGCCCATCCTCGTACAAGCACCAGCAGTGTGCAGTGCAGTGCAAGCCACTGGACAGGTGCAACACACCTCGTCATCACTAGGCCGGTACCGCTGGCCCCCGCTGTCCCTGCGTGCTTGACAGCTCACATCACGTAGGGACGTGGAGGGCCCCAGGGACGTGCCATGCTGGACCTGGTGCCGAGGAGCGCACAACCCAAGCACGCAGCGTCCCACCAGCCTGCAACTGCATGCATGCATGCACAAATGGTGATTGCGGTTGATCTACGCCCTGGGCATAATCGGTTGGACAGCCGCCACACTAACGTGAGCGAAACACACTGGGTTACGCATGGCATTACGCATGGGTTCCTGCTAGGTGATTGCGCACTGTGACGAAGCTGCCCGGATAGGTGGCGTCCGAGAGTGCAATGATAGCGGTTGCATGTTGAGAAGGTCCGTAACAGGCGCGCGTGCTGCGCAGCTGCCATGAAGGGAGTTGGGTACCTAACTGTGTGACAGCACATGTGCTTCTTAAGCTGTTTCCTAGACCCCAGGCAGCTCAATTTAAAAGCAAGCGTCTACCAAGTGACCTACAGAGGCGGTCCTTACTTGAACTTTGCACCCCCATCCAAAACCGATTCCCCGACCCAACCTACCCACCATGGCTCTGCGCTTGAACTCTGGCATGCGTGCCCGCGCCTCTACAGTGCGCACCAGCAGAAGGGCCACTCTATCTGTGCTGGCACAAGCGCCCTCCAAGGCAGCAGCCCCGAACCCGACGCGCTGCAACTCTGCAGCCACTGCTTCAGCTGCCATAGCTGCTCCAAACCAGCAGCGCCAGCACGCAGCAGTTGCGTCCTCAGGGACCTTCCTGGGGTACATTCAGGCCTTCTTCGGGAACAGCGCTCAAGAGTATGACGAATGGTGCGCGCTGCCTAGCTTGTTTTGGATGGGTTGGGATGGAATTTGGATCACAATCAGGTTCCAGCCCTCGCATGTCCTTCCATGCAAGCTCAACCTGACCTGCGCCTTCCATGCGCCTGCGCTCCGATTCCAGGACGCACGGACTCTCTCTTGAGGAGCACGAGGGTGGCGCTGGGCATGGTCATGGCATGTAAGTGGCGAGTGGGATCTTGGACATGTCAAATTGCAGGATGTCAGCAGTCACAGCGGGTGCCCACCTTCTGCACCCTTCGTCGGTATGCACGTGCTGGAGACGTAGTTAGCGCGTGTCATAGCGCCGCTTGGCGCCGCTTGACAGGTGCTTCGAACTTTGTGTTCCAACTTCCCATGCGCGCGCATCGACGGGACCGCTGCAACTGACAGTGCACTGTGTGCCACTGTCTTGGCAGGTACATGTCGCACCTCGCCGAGCGCATGGCTGTGGAGGCCCACTCCCGCAAGTGAAGTTGTACTCGCTCAGCCTGGCGGCCCAGGCTGAAGGGCACAATGGAGCCCCATAACTTGCACCTAGGCACGATGAGTGCCTTGTCCCAGAATCCAGGTTGAAGATTTCAAGGCATGGAGAGGGTCCAGCTGATGGCGCCGCTCAACAGGGCCGCGCACGTGTGCACCCTCTCCAGTCCATTTTGTGCAGTTTGGAAATTTTTTGCTTTGCCTCCTGTGGTCGGTAAAGCAGTGGGCTTGTCGCACTTTCATCTTGTGGGTTGACATGCTGGCAGGATGGTAGACCATGGGTGGTGGTGTAGTGTTAACAAGGGGATGCATGGCAAACTGGCACAGGCGGCTCTCTGGATTCATCATGGTGGAATGTGGACGGATGCACGTTGCCATGCAGTGATTGCTCCCTTGCTCACAGCTGCTATCTGGACTCTGGTGCAGGATATATGGTGGTTTGTTGTGGCACCTGTTTGTGATGCTGACCATTAGGTTCGTGAGTAGTGCAGGTGTTTTTACATATTGCGTTGGCTGCTTGCCGATATGCAGCGCAGTCAAGCACATGCAGGATTCGGCCAGCTGCTGAAGTAGCCTCGTATAAGGTCTGGCATCCCCTCCATTTGTCTTGTGCAGATTGGTTTTGTTGGTTGAAGGTTGTTTGTACTATCATTGTTTTGGTGGTGGTCGGGCTGCGGGAGCATTTGTCCCATGATGGGCACATCCACCCCTGCTGAGCTGGGCTGGGGTGACCCTGGGGATGCTGTTACTGCTGCTGTATTTGTGCTGTTGTGTGTGGCAGAGCTGCAGTCTTGTGGTGCCTGAACACAGGCGTAATGCTGAACACAGGCTTATGCAGCCAACAGATTGTTCTGTTTGTTGTGTGTAACACTCATCTTAGTCTGATACATTGCTGAGTCCCAGGTAGCTGCTTCGCAGCTGCTTATCATGCTTGACCCCTTTCCCTGCATGTCACAGCTCACCCATCACACGAGCGACAGAAAGCAGCAGCTGCACAGCAGACGCTGCCTGGATGGCCACACCCCCCGCTTGCAGGCTGCCCCGTGCTTGTCCTGGCTTGTCATGCAGCTCTGCCAGCTGCTGCAGCAATTGCGCAAAGTACTGCCTGCGAGGCACGTCCATGACCTGCCTCACAGGGGGTACAGGCTTACCCTCGGCTGCCAGATGCAGGATGGCCTGTGCACGCGCCATGACATCCCCACGCACGCCGCACATCTGGGCGCACAAGATGCCGTATGATGGCAGACATGTGCCTGGTACCTGCAGCACAGCAGCCCGCAGCCAGCCAACGCTCACATACGCAGCTGGGTTCTGTATGTGTGTGCATTAAATTGTGAGTCACTCACAGGACAGGAGAGTAGCAGGCTATGCCTGTAAAGGTTATTGAGTGAATAGCAGAAGGCACTTTAGCTGCTGGGAGCCTGCTATGCCATGGCCATTGTAGCTTCCGCTCCATACGTACCAATCGATACGTGAAGAACTCCTTGAAGGATGCAGGTGGGTTAGTGCCTGAGAGGGGTGTCACAGGGTGCAGCCCACTGCTACCATTGCCGGGGGCACCTGCGCCCTTGTCCAGCATCACTGCCATTGTGAAGTAGCTCAGGTTGTCATGACTGCAGTTGTAGCAAGAGAACGCGATGCAAACTCCTTGTTTGGCAAACTGGCAGTATGCACATCGCTCAAATGGCTGCAACAACCGGACAAAGCATTGGTCGTCAAATGCAGAATGATTTTAAATCGCTCACGGTGGCAGAATGGAGGGGTCAAACAGCTCGTGGAAGTGTGTGCATGCAAGCACACGTGGCGCATCGTCCAGCTGACAGAAGTGCTGCAGGCCTGCATACATTCAGGTGTTTGCAGTCTGTCCTTAAAGCCTCTTGATAGTAATGAACCATGCTGTGTTGAGTACAGGCACACTGCAGGTAGACCAGTCACAACAGGCATGATCCTGGGTATCTCTCAATAGTCTGGTGTACCGTCTGTGCTCACATGCAGACATGAGGCCCACGCCATCAGCAGCCAGCGTGCCCTTGCCAAACTCATCAATCACAATGAGGGAGCGCCCTGTTGCACGATTCATCATACGCGCAACCTGTGGAGGGCAGCATGTGTGGACAGCTGGGCGCGTGAAGGAACGCCCTGCTACGGCACAGAAGTTCAATGCATGCAACAGGTGGACCTGGTGTGTGTGTGCGTGTGCAAGTTAACGAACACGTGCCAGTCAGGCACCTGTGTGAGGTCGGTCATGAACGCGCTCTGCCCCGAGCACACGCGCTCGTTGCTGACCACGCGCGCATAGATGGCATCCACCACGCCGACCACTGCACTCTCTGCAGGCACAAAGGACCTGCAGGTGCAGACACCCATCAGCAGTCACGGCACTGCCTATAGTCACAGCACTGCCTATATATCATATCCAGGCTCACACACTCTGCATGCCCGTGGGATGGGTGTTGACACATGCGCTGCAGGCCACACGCAGCTCACACAGCACAAGCAGGCCCAGCTGCTGCATGCTCAAACACCCTCACCCCAGGTGCGCCATGTATGCGATGAGCGCCGCCATGCGGCAGTACACAGACTTGCCCGATGCATTAGGACCTGTGATGCATGTGAAGGGTCATGTAAGGGTGACGTCTACAATGACCGACAATCAAAGCTGTAAGGTTGGGGTACGCAAGCCAGAGGGCACTCCTGAATCAATGTTAGTTCGCAGAACAAACGCACAATACGCAGGTATCGTTGCATGCACAACCTGTGATCACATGAACGCGCTGCTTGTCGGGCAGCATAGTCACGGGGTTGGGTATGACTGACGCTGCGTCTTGCACCACCAGCTCTGCCAGTGGGTGCCGGCCGCCCTCTACCAGAAGCACATTCTCCTCTGTTAGCTCAGGCCTGAGGGGCGGCAGGCAGGCGGACACGGTATACACGTCAAGATTCAGCACGCTCAACACCTGCCAGCTTCACAAGAGCTGCAATAACGTTCAAGTAAGGCAGGCTGGTGGGCACTTGCTCAGCGCCTCACAGTCACCTTGTGTAGCCCCGCTCCCGCGCCACCGTGGCCAGAGCAATGAGGCAGTCGAGCTCGGCGGCCACTGCTGATGCACGGTGCAGCGCGGGCATCAGCGTGCGCAACTTGCGCACCAGCTCAGCACACAGTGTGGCCTCCAGGTCTTGTATGCGGTACAGCAGGTCACCGAACCTGCATGGCAGCAGTGATGCACCCGTGAGACAGGCCACTTGAAATCCAATGTGCAACAAACTGATGCAAGCCGCAGCGGCAAGGAGAGGCATGCGCTGTTTCCATTGTATGAAGCCACAGACAGTCAGGCATCACCCCCTGGACCTTGCATGGCCCGCCAGTGCCGTTCCAATACGGTGCCGAGGCCACTCAATGAAACACAAAGCCAGCTGCACACCTCTGGCTCAGCTCCTTGCAGCTGTCTGTCTTGTAGTACACCACATAGCCCTCTTCCGACTGCGTGTCGAACGCGCGCTCATAGTCGTCTAGGCAGTCCAGCAGGTCCTCTGACAAGGGGCCGCCTGTGACCTGCATCACGTAGCCCACCTGCAGCAGTGCCATCAATAGTGTTGTCCAAAACTTTAAACCTTGCAAGAACAGTGTGGTTGTGTGTCAATTCAAGGCTGCTAGAGCCACGTACAAGGAGATGAGCGTTGGTGGAGCCACACCCACAAGTGAGGGGCCATGGCATGAAGGAGGGCATCATAGTAAGTGTAGCAGCAGGCTCTTCAAACATGGCTTTTACCTGCGGCAGATACACCACGGACCACAGCTGCTGAGCAGCCATGTTGCGACGTGCAACGTGCAGCGGCACGCGGGCCAGCTCTGCCTCGACCACATGTGTGAGGAAGTCAGGCAGCGCCTGGGTGTATTGCATAAGAAAAAGCAGCACCAGACCGCACATATGACAGCTTGATGAACGCCACAACCAACGCATCCATGGTTCACTTCGATGGGATCTGAAGCTGGCAGCAACGACCTCTCTAATCAGCATAAGACCAGAGTATCGTGCTCATATCACCTGGTATGTGGCCTTCATTTCATCCAATTGCTGACACACGCCATGTGCGACCAGTGTACCCTCATCCACCTGGTCCAGGTCAATCACCTCCGACACCATGCTGTATGCCGCAGCAACCTCCTCCCCAATGTGGGCGTCAAACTGCACAGTGCCATCAAACAGCAGACCCCAGGACAGCTCTTTGCCCAGCTTGGGTCCATTGACCAGGGCGCTGATCAGGGCAGCCGTTGGCCTATTGATCACACAGCTGACTCTGAAGATGGTTTGATTCACTCGTATGGCAAACCTTGTGAGCTATCGATGTAGTCACCCAGCTTACTCCGCCTTGACCCTGTGCCTCTGCCATCTCCTCTCTATTCACAGGTGGCTCAACCCCCACCAGCTGCTTGAACATGTCCTTGAGCTGCAGGCATTGCACAGGCATACAGACACATGCAACATAAATGTGGACGTTCACCTGACATGTGCTTACTAAAGAGTTCCCTGCAGAGAAACTGATAATCTGTCGTGCCGCACCTGTATCAGTTGCAGCAGGCTGCCCAGCACCTGCTTGAACAGCTTTGCATCTGGCCGCATCTGCTGCTGCAGCGACTGCAGGCTTTTGGGGATATCCGCCATCTGCGTTTAGGACAGAGCTCATCAGCATGTCCACCAACTGCTCCACAGCAAGCCTGAAGGTTGATCCAATGGCTGTGCATGCATTAAGTTCAGCAGACACCACTTGCATGGCGCACCTTGGCCAGGTGCGAGCGCAGGGTGCTGCAGACATCTGGTGCCTTCACCAGCAGCTCCACGGCATCCTGTCTGCTAGAGATCACTGCAAGGTTTATCACAGGTCGCAGGAACCATGAGCGCATGAGGCGTGCACCCATGGGTGAGACGCAGCACTGCAGCAGCCCGAACACGCTGCAGCCCTCGCGGCTCTTGCCGATGCCCATCTGGCTCGCATGCCGCTGCTCCTGGAAGATCTGCAGTGCGGACAGCGTGCCTGGGTCCACCTGCAGGTACCTGCATCGTGCAGATGCTGTGCAAATGATTTGTCAAAGACTTCCAAAGTTCCAGCTCATATGTGGTTGCTCCGAGGATTGGATACCTGGTGATGTGACACGTACCCTTGAAGGGTCATCTCTTGCAGGCTTTGGACTTGCAGCTCACCAACGGACATGCCAGCATTGGTGCTGCTGAAATCGCCACCGCCTGCTGCACCTGCCTGCATCATTGACAAAGCATTGGTGAGGACTGGTGGCCATCGGCATGTCGAGGCGCGAGTAGCAGGCTCATACAACAAGGTGCAATTATGCTCACGCCACACTGCTCACCTCTGCCTTCTGGATCAGGGAGATGAGCGCTCCCAGAGCGCAGGTCTGCAGGCATCCACAACCAATGAATAGTGAGTACTGTCGGGCCACCCAGTGGCAACATTACACACTCAATGTAGCACGAATACACAAGATGCAGCAACGACAGGTTCGAAATTGGCCCACCTGCTGCTCGTGCATGATGTTGATGTGCGTGTTGATCAGCGCCAGGTGTTCACTGGATGGGAGGCCTGCAGGCATGCCCGCCACCTGAAGGCTCGCAAGGCTCTTCAGGGCCTGCAACCAGCAAGCATGTGTGCACTTGCCACTCAGTCCGTTAGCGCGCCACACATCAGTTGCAGCTGCTGTCCAGTTTACAGCCAGATGCACACATGTGCCAATGCATGGAGCGAGAGCACCACACCAGTTCGTTGATACAGCAAGCCAGCTTGCCTTGTCATAATGAAAGCTTGCAGCTCTCTCCAGCTTAACTGTGAAGCCCTGTCCTTCATCCGCTTCAGCAGGTCCTGTTGTTGGCTGCTTCAGGGCATCAACCAAGGCCACCTCAGCCCTGCTGGATACATAGATGGTGCTGGGGCTATACTGCAGCTTGACCAGCTGAAGGAACTGCAGCACAATTGTGTAATAGTTTAAGAAGTCAGGGGCTCAGCATGCAGCACAGGGGCACATCGTGAGTTCAGCCCCTTCAGCTTCCCACACCTAGCCCAGCTGAAGCGCGCACCTGGAACCCAAGCACGCCCTTTCCATCATCATGGGCCTGTGCTGCAGCTAGCTGTGTGTGTGAAGGTGGCCATAAAATGGTCTGTCATGACATGTCACAAGTCAGTTGACAGATCAGCATGCCAAACATCACCCACGCTTGACGTCAGGCGGTCGTAGACCGCCACGCCGATCTGGGGCCCACTACTGCACACTGTCATGATCACATCCCCGAGTGGCTCGCTTCGCTCTGAATCCAACGGTGGCTCAACAGTGCGGCGACGTGATCTACCCGGCTCTTCCATGTTTATAATGTGCTTTTGGCCTTACTGGACTTGCATCCAATGTGAGCTCTTATGCTGCTGGATGGGCACTACAATGCAGTACAGCAGTATGGGGATGCTCAAAGCATCTGCAGCCTGCTCAGACCCCTCAAGAATTACAAATGAAGGGCACCCATGATACTGTGGGCACCCATCTTAATACGCACTGAATGATGTCTCCAGCTTGCAACCCATCACCGTGCACGCACGGCTGCCTGTTCATGGCCCGCATGCGGCTTTGCAACGCCTGCTGTGGCTATTGCACCAGTGCTTAGTGCTCCTCGACTAGCTGCCAGATGCTGCAATGTCTTCAGCTCCTCCTCAAACCTGCCATAGTCAACAGAAGGCACTGATTAGAAACGGAGAGAATGGGATGTGTTTATCTGCATGGAAATGGTATCTACACAGTCACGCATGTGCGAGTGCAGGAACCTGTGGTCATTAGCCAGGGGTTGCCCCTGCCAGCCAGCACGCCCCTCACGCACCTCGCGCGCCGCAACCGCTCCTCGCGGATTGTTTTCTCCAGGTCTGTCATGCGTGACTCCCATGCCGCCAGCTCACTTGGTGTCACACTTCCACTCTCTGTGACAGCTGTCCGAGGATAGCTGACGTTACTGGTGCCGCTGTTGGGCCGCCACCAGCCTGCATGTGTGGCCACTTCTGAGGGGACGTGCCTGTATGTGCTGGGACGGTCAACCAGTGGCAGCTGCCTCAGTGCTGCCTCTGTTGGTGGCATGATGGCTGACCGTGACCCTGCCCCAGGGAGTGGTGGCATAGCAGGCACGGGGCTGTGTGGCTGGGGTAGTGGGAGGGCAGGCTTTGAGGGGAGGGGCTGAGAAGATGTTTGATGCTGTGTCTGCTTGTGTGCTTGCATCTGTGCAGGCTGCTGGCTGTGAACGGGTGCTTTTGTGCGCTCAGGTATCGGCTGCAGCTTACTTGGTGGTGCTTTAGAAGGTGCTGTTTGTCGGTGGGACGACGGTGGCGGTGGTGGCCCCTTGCGCATTGCATGTGTCAGCATGTTGTTGATAGGGCCAGAGCCTGGAAGCATGGTCCCACCAATCATGCCAGCTGTTGCTGCTACAGATGTGGCATGTCGCCCTGCCGATGGCATGGCAGCTGGGTATGTGCTGCGATCCGCTGTTGGCGGAAGCTGTGCAGCCCTGGGACTTGCTGCAGCGCCTGCTTTGCTTGGAGGTGTTTGTGAATGCAGTGGCGCCTGCTGTGATAAAGATTGTTGCTGCTGAGGCAGCTGACTCGGCCGGTGTAGGGTTGTGGTGCGCACGACCACATCTGACTTGGCACGGCCTGCTATTGCTGCTGCTGCTGCTCCTGTTGGGTTGCTGCCCAACGGCCTCCCAGGAACCTGTATGAAGCATTCCATTATAGAAGGTTGCTGCACTGCAGCTGTACGTAATGCTGTGCATGCAGCCATGCAAACATAATAATATTCACCTGAGGTTTGCTGGGGCTCGTTACCACGCCCGAAGATTTGCGCAACACATCGTTCACCACGTTCAGGGAGTCGGCCAGGTATTTGATGAGGATTTCTTCCTGCGCTTGGTCGCAACAAGGTAGGGCGCGTGACATGTGGGGACAGCAACCACTGATTAGGCGTATATTCAAAGTACCTGTGGCGGAGCCGTCGCACCCATTGCAGCAATTGGAATTGTATCGAAGGTGATGAGCACTACAGACTGCACAAGTTGGCCATCCAATAGTACGCAACTGAACTTAATTACCACGTAAGTGCGTGTTAGGCAGTAGTGGTTCACTTCTTTTCTTTTCGCCTCACTCCCAGGTTTGCCTGAATTGCTGCACAGCAGATTTCACAGCACTATATTGCTGAGCTCCTGTTGTAGCCGATGTCCTAGCCATGGTCTGCATTTGCATAGCGCCTGGAGCGATTATAGACCACCTTGCTGTCCTAGATGAAAATCAGCTGCGCGACTTAGTTCCCAAAACTGAAGAGCAAGGAGGATCGTTGCGTCTCAAGTCGATCGAGGATGCACAGCTAATTCTAACCAGCTTGCCGAACTTCACCACACGAGCGGCGGGTTCTGTGGCAAATGTGGCTCGGAACCTTGCAACTCTCGGCATCCCAGCCAAGCTGGTGAGCAGCTCTGCTGACTGTACAGCTGGCTCATAATGCAAGCATGTGCATTGTGCATGGTGTTGATGGTTGGCCATTGTACATGTGTGCATCTACACACAGGTGTCCACCCGTGGAAATGACGAGTGGGGCGCGCTGTTCGTCAACAGCATGCAGAGGGCGCATGTGGATATCAAGCATGTGATGAGCCGCCATGGCCGCACTGGCCGCTCTATCGTGATGTGCGTGAATGGGCAGCGCACCATGCGCACCTATCTTGATCCAGCCATTGAGCTCAAGGCCTCAGATCTCACGCTGGACATGCTCCAGTGGGACCCTCCCAACTCGTCAGATGACCAGGCCACCCCATCAAACAGCCCAGGTACTGGGCACCCCAAGGGGAGCCCAAGCCTCTATGGGAACCGTGCGGCCGCAGGCCTGGCACACCTCGCAATGCAGCATCAATTCAGTGCAGATTCAGTGGAGACCCCAGCAAGCAGTGGCCGGCTTGGCCCAGTGGGGCCAGGCAGCCACTCCCCCAGTGGCAACCACCTGGCACATGCGCAGTCGGTGAGATTCAATGCCACACAGCGTTGGTGCTTCCTGTCGGCGTACGCTCTGCATAGTGGGCCAGGGCTGTTGGAGCGGGCTACAGATCTGGCGCGCATGGTGGGTTTACACAAGCATGGGCTGCAGGCATGATGGCTGGTGTGGTTTGGCACATTCTGACATTCACAATGCCGAGAAGCTGTGTGATCAAACAGTACTGTATGCATATGGAAAACTGTTCATATGGCCGCTTACAGCTGTACAACATACTCGTCAATGTTGCCGGATTTGGCCACCTCCGGGCTGCAGGCAGGCACACGAGTGGCACTGGACCTGGCCAGCTTTGAGGTGGTGCAGACACACAGGGCTCAGCTGATGCGGCTGGTTCAGGAGAACCGCTTCGATGTCATCATATGCAATGAGGTGAGCTGAAATTCATGCGTATTTGGTTGGAATCCCACACCCCGAGTGACTTGGCTTGCGCTGAGAATGCACAGGATAGGCCTACATGGCCACACAATCCACAATGCAACCTATCAGCAGTGGTGCGCCATCCAAACCTAGTAACACCCATGCTATGGGTCCTTTGCTCTCCACACAGGATGAGGCAGCTGCATTGGTCGCCCAGGGCACCCAATCAGGCACAGATGGCCGGGCAGCCCAGGCCGCTGCGCTGGAGTACCTGTCACACCACACGTATGCATGTGTGGTGACACTGGGGGCCGACGGCTGTATGGCAGCAAGCGGGACACGTGCAAGTGCAGATGAGTGGCCAGGGCCTGCCAAGGTGTGTGATCACGGGACTGTCGCGGCCGTTAGGGGGACGTCTCTAGGGCCACCCTGCGATTAGGGATGCAGACGCACCGCCCACCAGCCCGCACCCAGCCCTGAATGGCATGCAACCAGAAACATGCAGAATGACATGCATTCAGCTCGTACTGCACCTGTGACATGGTGGCAGGAGCGGCACATCGAGCCCAGCCAGACGGTGGAGGTGGTGGACTCCACAGGCGCAGGGGATGCATTCACATCCGGCTTCCTGTATGGTGCAATGCGTGGGCTGCCGCTCTCACGTTGCGCCCGCCTGGGTTGTGCGGCCGGTGCAAGCGCGGTGCGCGTGGTGGGGTCGGAGCTCACGCCTGTGGACTGGCAGTACTTCCACCACAGGTGTGTGCGTATGTGTGAGGCTGTTGGAGGGTTGGCTGCAAGCCTCGTCCGCATGTTTGCACACGAGAGGTACCTGGTGAATGGAGGATGCTTTGTTGTAGCTGCTGTATCATACGATTCATACCTGGTCACTTTCGGGACAATCGTCGTTTCCTGCGCATGCCTGCATGCTGTTGCTGCAGTGTGCGTGGGCGCGCGGCGTCGTCCCTGGTGGAGGGTGCAGCCAGTGAGGTACACGTGGAGCTGTTGGAGGCCACTGCGCTGGTGGAGCGCTTGGGGCGGGGCGTCGTCTACTTTGGCAGTGCGCGGCTGGGGGTAGGTCCAGGTGGCTTGAGCACCCAATCTCTGTGCTTGAGGCTGCAGCTGGAACTGGGCCTGTTCAGCCAGTGTATCAGCTCCCAACCAGCCCGCCAGCGGTTGTGGGTGCAATGTGCAGGGCTGTATATCCCATGATGACATGTGCTCCATGAGTTTGGTGTGGCCCTGCTCATGGTACCAGGAGGGCAGCGTGTACTACACGCGTGTGGTGGAGTTTGCGCGCGAGGTGGCGCTACTGCTGCGCTCCACTTGCTGGACAGGTGCAGCAACTGAGGGACTGTGCAACGATTCATGCACTGTGATACAGGAAGCACCATGCCATGCCTGTACGCACCCGTAACCTTTCAGTGACTGCATGCTCATTCCCTTGTGCTGCAGGTGGCGGCCCTGGCATGGTGCGCGGGAGGCAGAACAGCCACTGAGGCAGCTGTGCTGCACCTACCACACATCCAGCGTCTCGAGCATGTTGACTGATTGATGCGGCGCGCAGCATGATGTCATTGACGTGCTGGTGTTGTGCAACCAGTCACAGAGCCCTCACGCTGCCCAAGAGGACAAGCCACATGTTGGCGGCTGAGCATTGTGGCACATAGCCATGAAGCAACTTGTACATTGCGATTGTTACTACATTTGCCAATGTGGCTGCAGATGCGTGCGGCAAGCGAAGGTGCGCTCGCAGCAGGGTGCGTGGCAGTGGGCGGCATCAAGATCTCACGTGAGGCAGGGCAGGTGAGTGCGCGCCAGCTGGCTGTATGCTTAGGTGAACCCATCGGCTCCGGTGCTGCCATATCTCCGCCATTCCTGCGCAGAGACCGAGCCCATTCTTCATTCACTTGACATCATCCACCGCGCCACCGCTTGTGGTGCTGCCCGCTGCCAGGATTCGGTTCTGGTGGATGACTACCTGGCACCAGGCACGTCCATGGTGTGCAAGCACATGCCCAGCCGCAAAGCCGCGCTCATGGACGCAGGGATACGGCTGACCTCATCCGACCGCACCGCCTACATCTTCCTGTACGTGCCCACTGCTGCCAGCCTGGCAGGCATGCTGGTGCCAGTTACGTGTGCGCATGCATGCATCTTGAAGCGCGTATGATGTGCCTCAAGTGTTTGTGCACATGTCTTGATGTTGTTTGACGCCTGTGATATTTCTGAAGCCAAATGCCCTGTGCTGACAAAGGCACTGACTGGTCCGGGCACCCTTCACACAGGCCCGGTGGCCTGGGCACGCTGGACGAGCTGTTTGCGCTGCTGACCCTTGTGCAGCTCAACAAGCTGGGGTCCAAGTTTGAGGTGGGCATGTCGTCACGCGCTGCGCTTGCTGCCATCTGGTGGCACTTGATGCATCATCGATCCATCAGCCTCCCGGCCACATGTAAGCACTTCGCAGCCTGGTTCAAAGCTCCATACCCATATGCATGCATCACCGCAGGTGCCCCTCATCATCCTGAACCTCGACGGTTTCTATGATGGCCTGCTGTCACTGCTGGCCCAGTTTGAGGCGGATGGTGTATTGTCACGCCGCGAGCTTGAAGCATGCATGGGTGAGACAGCTAGTGTTTCTCTTCTGCTTGGTTTTCTAACGCGTCGATGTGGAGATGTGCAGTGACTCGATGATCGTGAATTGATGGCAACATGTGGCAGCTGGTTTGAGTGCAGAGGACTCAGCCAGACATGGCTGTTCCTTTGTACTGCTGCACTGGTCGCACAAGCAGACATGACTTAAGCCTAAGACCTAAACCATAACCTAAACCCTAAAACCCTGGCCAGTTTCCAGCGCTGAGCTCATGCTGCACTGCGTTCATGTCGTGCAGTTGCGCGCACCTGTGAGGAGGCCATCTCCTACCTGCTGGAGTTCTACCGCCTGGTGCCTGCACCTGCCAGCGCTGCAGCACACAGCTCAAACGCCGTGCTGGCTCTGGGAGACGAGCGGTCCACCCACCACAACGGTGTGGCCTCTGCTCTGCACTGAGGAGCAAGATTGAGGGTGCTTGTGCACACGATCCGTCTGCATCATGGCAAATCATTGAACTGTTGTTGCTCCTTCGTTGAACTACCTAAGCTGCTGCGGTAGCTGATCGGCAATTCTGCTTGCGATCGCGCAGGCACCGCCCACATCAAGCATGCCGTGTCCCTGTCTACCATCATCGCCACAACCAGTGCTGACCCATCTGCATCCAGCTCCAAGCCTGCGTCCAAGCCCAGCAGTGTGCATGGGCACGCAGGGGCAGATGGCATTGAGGGGCTAAGCTTGGGCCCTGAAGCCAGTTGGGGTGGCAGGAACTGACAGGGAGCATTTATGACGCCAAGCTAGGTCCTGAATGGATGGGATGCATGGTACGTGGGGTGATGTGCTGCAGCAGGGAACTGTCTTATTATAACGGTTGTGACCCTGTACGTGATCATGGCGTGCTTCTACAACTATTCTTGAACATGATATGATCAGGCCAAGCAACTTTGGGCATGGGATTTGACGGCAGAAGATGCTCGCACCCTGCTGTCGGATCTAGCACTACATATTGCAGTACGGAGTGAGCAAGCTTCTCATCAGCTCCTTGTTACGCATGTGCACAAGCACTGGAGGGTTTACGTGATGTGAAATGCTTAAACTATGGCACTCCTGCGCAGTGGGCTGATCAGTTCGTAGTTGTTTCAGGGTCGTGTCAACCCGGGAGGACTTGCTTGATATGCGAGATTTTATTTCATAAGAAATTCATACATAAAACATGAAGCTTCTGAACACAGGGGTTTCGCTGCTCAGTTTGGGCGCAAACCTGCAAGATGCCAGCGAGCTTGCTGTGCTCCTAGAAGAGGCCGGGGGTCTGTCGGTCGACAGCAGTCAGGAGGTGCGACGGGTGCTCCGTGAAACCTCCAGCCTGTCCAGATGCAGCACACCCCGCACGGCGCGTGCGCCCAACATACTGGACCGCATCAGAACCGCAGTGCCACTGGGTAAGGAAAGGGCTGCAGAGACGCATGCATGCCCTTGTGTGGCACATTCTGCATGCAAGCACGATGTTCGTGCATGCCTCCAGCCAGCGTGCATGATGCAATCAGCAGCATGCCATACATGCCTTGTCAGCAGCGTGATGGTCAGTTGTGCTGGGTGCATCCATACCATATGTTTAGCAGTCATGCTGCTGTTTGGATTCCGGGCTCCAGGTTTCCTGTGGCCCCTGCTGTCCACCATGTGCTGCAGATACCCGCAGTGTTGACTGGTCCTGCTTGGTGCTCGCCATCCCCACCGAGGCACTGTCTAGCCCATTGAACAGCGAAGCCCTGCAGATCGACCTCAACAGCGGCGGCCGTGTCTACTTCTGCCTCTTCCGCAACGGCCCTCATGCGCCTGTCAAAGCGCTCCGGCCAGGCATCTTCTCCTCCCTGGGCGCGGTGCTGGGGATCGGCTCCAGCTCCCCCACGTCTCAGTCAGGACCCAGCCCACCACCCGCAGTGCTGCGCGGCAAGAGCAGCTCTGCAGGGGGGGCCCTGCAATCCGTGGCAAGCGGCCAGACAGACAGCATCTGTGTGCTCAAGTTTTGTCAGAGCAGGTTACTGGCCATGGCGGAGCAGCTGGCCACGGAGATTGCACGGCATGCCGGTGTGGCGGCACCTGAGAGCCGCATCATCCACCAGGCAGGGCCAACAGCGCTGGAGTGGGGGGCGGTGGAGGCGGCAGCAGAGGCGCTGGGGGCTGCAGGTGGGCATAGACTAACAACTAGCGGCACAAGTGTACGAGACACCCCATATGTGTTGATACATGGTACATGTACAGTACCTGTACAGACCCACAAAAAGAAGCAAGGCACGGCTGACACTGGGCCCTTGGTTATGTCAATGATCTGCAGGTGAGGAGCTGCGCAACGACATGTCGTCTGTGCCCGCAGCGCTCCTGATGAGTTATGTACAGGGGAGCAAGCTATCGTCAGCAGGAGATGTGTTTCAGGTGTGATCGGCGGTGGTGCTTGCATTCCATGCCTGTTGTTGCCTCCCTTGCTTTTCATGTTGTCCGTGCTCGCCTTCCGTCCATCAGCACCACCCACCACACCACGTGCCCTGCACAAAGGATACCAGCCCACTATGCGTGTCCATCGCAACGGCAAACACCACATGTGTTTGCTGTACTGCGTGTGCGCAGGGCCCTGGCCGCGCACAGCTGTTTGAGGACCTGGGCCGCATCTTTGTGGTGGACTGTGTGCTGGGCAACGCGGACCGGCTGCCGTGCACAGAGCTTGGGTGGCGGGGCAACCCGGGGAACATCATGGTTGGTGCGCCAGGTGGGTGGTGGGGCGGTGCGGCAGTTGAGATGTGGTACAGTGGTGCTCCCACTGCATGACTCTGCTGCATTGTCAGCATGCAAGGTGCGTACTCGTCAGCTAGGGAGGCTCTGTTGCACCTCCACCCACCTCCACATTGTGCTCAGCACATCGCCATTGTGGGCCCAGTTCCAACGGTATCCTGTGCTGGGGTTGGCACCACATGGCTCACGTGATGAGAACATCAGGTGACAGATGGACGTGTGATGTGGCTGCACCACACGCACAGGCTCCAAGTATGCGGGCCGGCTGGTGGCCATTGACGCATGCGTGCAGCGCCGGCCCCCTGCTGCCAAGATGGAGCGTGAGGATGACGCTGTGGACCGACTGGCGCAGCTGGTGCGGGGCAGCAGCTGGGTCGCCCGTCACCTCACCCCTGCCATTCACTGCAGGCAGCTGCTCAAGCAGTGGGTCACAGTTAGTGCAAAGGACGCCAGACAGGGGCAGCGGCAAGCTGGCAAGGCACGTGCAGTGATGCAGCTGATGCTGAATGCTGGCGCTGTACTCCCCTGCTGCCACCTGCAGGTGCTGACTGATCAGGGTACCAACAGCGG
This sequence comes from Haematococcus sp. NG2, assembly GCA_004335575.1. Lineage (NCBI taxonomy): Eukaryota > Viridiplantae > Chlorophyta > Chlorophyceae > Chlamydomonadales > Haematococcaceae > Haematococcus > Haematococcus sp. NG2. The sequence goes on from QAXD01000187.1 coordinate 671,465, forward strand.
GCATGGCGGTGCGGTGGCACTGCCCCTCCTGCGCGACCAGCTGCTGGTAGGGGCCAGCCAATCAGCAACACGGTGAGCTGCCGCGGCTGTCAGTACGATCAGCACTTGCTCCATGTCTCAACGGGAAGCTGTTGCTTCCATCTCCCGTCTGCTATTGTGTGCGACTGCCGCTGCACCCGTCTGCGGGCACAGCTGTGTGCATCTTGAGCGGGACCCCGCAGGAACCTCTGTCACTGCAGAATCACAGAACTGAAGACATGCCCATGCTCCTGACGCCGCAGTGCGCTGAAAGAGCAGCCGGGTGCGTGTGTGGCGGCGTTCCAGCGCGGGATGCGTGCGGGGCTGCAGCGCGTGGTGGCACTCAAGGGGCTGTTTGAGATGATGCACGGCCACCTGACCGAGTGGGTGGCGGAGTTCCTGGCCGATATGAAGACGGCTGCACCACACATCCAGGTCAGGCTGCCCTGTGTTTGCAATGTGTACTGCTGTGCTGCAGGGCTGCGTGTGCAGTAGCCGATACAGTACTGGCTGTTGATGGACCACGTCTGTACGTAGGCCTGCAGCCCGTTTGTGGGCAATCAAATGATGCTGTCCTTGTTTTGTAGCACAGCTCTGTGATGCGCGCCCACCCTGCAGCTGCCATCCCCCACGAAAGCCATGGGTGGATCACCCCCAGGCGCCCTCGGCAATGCACGCAACCTCCACCCACCGCGGCGATCATCGCTGCCAGGGGACTTGGACTTTGCCAAGAATGGCAGGGGTGCGCGGCGCGGGGCACTGCTGGGTGAGGGGCATACGTCGGGCGTATCTGCCTCCCAGCCGGGGCCACGGCCAGCCAGCAACGACGGCACGGCTGCCACCGCCTCCCCTGCACGCCAGTCAGCACCTGGAGGCAGCCTGTTCCCAAGCAGACAGCAAGCAGCGGAGGTGTCAAGGACACCCCCACCTGGCGCACCTCCCAAGCCACCCGCCACTGCATGGGGCCCCACACCCGGTAACAAGCCACCCGCCACAGGGCCGCACCACTCCTCCTCAACCGGCAAAGGCAGCGCAGGCGCCGCCAGCGCAGGGGCAGCAGGCACCACCCCCCCGCCCCCGCGTGGCGGACCAGCCGCACTGCGCACCCCTTTCTCCGCCCCATCCGCACTGGCAGCTGTGAAGGACAGGTTTGCAGCGGGGCAGCGGGACCTGAGCCTGACCATGGCGCTCAAGGCGGTGGGGGCGGAGGCTCGGCGGGACAGTGTGCTGTCTGCACGCGTGGAGAACTGGCGAAGCAAGTTCAGGTGTGTGTGTTTGGGGGTTGACGTGTGCGGTTGACCAGCGAGCGCACACACTGTTTGCATGCACTGCCCGCAACGGACCGTGCACTGTGCACATGAGGGAAAGATGCCAGTTTCCCAGCCAGGATGGCCTGAAGTACTAGCAAGGTGTGGCTGCCGTGTGCATGCCCATATGGCTGCACAGGCAGCATGCTGCAAAGCTCAAGAGCGCGGCTGACGAGTGGCAGGTCCGACATGGTGTGGAGCGCGTGTTGACCATGGGCTTCCTGTCGGGGGCAGCACCAATTGTGGACCTGTACGAGCTGAAGGTGTGTGCGGCTGTACCCGTGTGTGGATGTGGGGCCCCGGTGAACCGATAATAATGTTGTCAAAGCCCCCGTAGCTTGAAGCATTCCAGCTCTGCATTGCAGCTGGTCTGGCAGTGCTGCCTCTGGGCTGCCAGCAGGGCTGCATAACTGCGCGCAACATCGGCTGCAGTTGTGTGGCCGACTGGTGGGCCGGCTAGAGCCATCCGAGGAGCTGTGCCATATGTGGGTGCCCCCCTGCGTGTGCCAGGTGCGGCTGGACCACATGCTGCGACGGCTGCGCGTGCTGCAGGAGGCGGCCATGGCCGCAGCCCCCGTCCACATCACCTCCTTGTCAGACAACCCCTATGCAAGCGCGGGGCCCCAGCTGTACCTGGGCAACGCGGTGGCGGCAGACTCGCACCACGTGCTGCGCCACCTAGGCATCACCCACATCCTGAATGCGACAGAGGAAGTGGCACCGCCCCCAGCCTCTGCTGGCTTCACTGTGTGCCGCGTGCCGCTGAGGTGTGTGCTTGCAACTGGCGCCGTGACGCTGTTAAACGTGCAGTTGCTTAACACTGCACCGGGACCTTGCCAACGACCCCTAGCCACAGTAGCTGTGCACATGGCGTTGTTGGCTGCGGCCCAGTGGCAGCTGTGGCTACAGTCGTGTGCCGTTGGATCAGCAGCCAAACAACACGACGGTTTCACCCGCTCGTGCTGCCTCCCAATTTTTTCCTGCGCACACAGAGACACAGACGACGAGGACATTGGCAAGCACTTTGCCACCGCAGCTGACTTCATTGATCGGGTAGCCCGTGGGGGCGTGGCAGGCGGGGGTGCAGTGCGCGGCTCCGTGCTGGTGCACTGCTCGGAGGGCCGGTCGCGCAGCGTGGCGCTGGTGGTGGCGTATCTGGTGGCGCGCAGGCACATGACGCTGGCGAATGCACTGGCACTCGTGCGGTGCGTGTGTGCATGTGCCATCCACATGCCGATATGCGCCACACCTGCATGGCTGTGCGCTTGCCTCGGGCACCTGCCGGGCATTAGTGCGCAGGCCCGGCCTGGAATCTTACGCCTGGCAGCAGGTGGAGTGATGGGCGGCATGACTGTGCGCGCAGGTCGCGCCGCCCTGAGGCTGCACCCAACGCAGGCTTCAGTGCGGCACTGGTGGCTCTGGAGCGCACGGTGCTGGGCAGCAGCAGTGTGGAGGTGCGTGTGCACAGAACGCCGTGAGGGAAGGGGGGAGGGGGGGGGGGGGGGGGGGGGGGGCAAGCGTCACTGCTCATGGCAGCTGCTTTGCTGCCTGGACAGCTGTGTGAGTGCTTTGTGTGCATAGATATGTGTTTGGCATGCCGTGCATGGGTTCTGATGGGGTATACTCGACACAGATGTGCTGGAACAGGGCAGTTAGGAGTGGGGCCGCCTGTACGTCGCCTAACCTGCTAACCAACACATGTTTGCTGCTGCTGGCTGTGGCTGGCGTGCATGGCTCCCAGGGGCCAGCAGCTGCGCGCAACCCCGCTGCAGTGGCGGCCCAGAACGTGCTGGCTGCCAAAAAGGCGCGGCCGGAGGCGCTGCGCTGCCCCGTGTGTGATGCGGCTGTGGGGCTGTCCAAGGAAAGCCTAGCTGTGCACCTGCGGACGAAGCACCCAGATCATGGTGCCACACCCAGCAGGGCGGGTGCAGCAGCAAAGGTTGCAAATGGCAGGGGCGGTACACCTCAGGCGCATCAGGCTGCATCACCTGGTGCTGGGGTGCGTGGGGGTGGGGGTGCGGCTCCTGCACCCGTATCTGGGCCACGCCCTGCAATTGGCAGTGCCGTATCACCCCCAGCACAGCCAGCCCCACCACCAGGTGCGGGTGCAGGCAGCAGGCCACCGGCCAGCGTCCCACCCAAACCAGAGCCCACACCCGGATGGTTTGCGGGCAGCATTGGTGCTGCTGCACCCAGCAAGCCCGCAGTTCAGACACCGACGAAGAGCAGCCCTCCCAGCACGCTGGCACTGTCACCCACGAAGACTGGCACCCACATCACATCAGCACCCGCACCGCGCGTGGCAGCACCAATGCATGCAGCAGTGACTGCTACACCCGCATCAAAACCATCCCCTGTCAAGGCTTCCTTGCCTGCAAATAACATGGCTGCTGCCAGCACCAGCGCAGCACCAGCAGTGGGACCAGTGGCAAAGCCCGCCAGCAAGTCCGGGTTGCCACCATCTGCGGCACCAGCACACAAGCCAGCTGCCAGTACACGGAGCACTGCCGTAGCTGCAGCTGCTTTCGGGGCTGGCAAGGGCGCTGGTGCGGGGGCAGGGCGGCGGAGCTGAGATGGGTTGAAGGGCTGTGGGAAGCAGGTGGCGCGTGCCATGCTGATCAGCGTTGTGCTGAGCAATTACGAGTGTGTGGCTGCAAGCGCTCATGTGAAGCATGGTTTAGTTCTTGCCTTACTCCTGCTGAATGACCTGCACATGCCCCCTCTGTATTGCTACGTCAATGCGAATGCAGGGCAGCTAGATTGCATGCCGGGTGTTGGGCAATCGGGGACTTGGGGTGCGGTGGCATGCCGCTTGAACATGGCACGACAGCGTGTGTGCGGTCACAAGGCTACGGGGAAGGGGTTGAGGGGGTGCGGTAGGACTGCTCGCAGCACACATGTGAGTTTTGCACAGCTAAACGTCGAGGCGGGGTGGATGGCAAGGTTCACTTGGTGTTCGGCTGTGCTGCTCCTGTTGCAGTCAAAGCAAACTTTGCACCTCTCTTCACGGGCTGGAGTCTAAGTCGTTAGAGCTCAGAGCAGTGGTGGGAGGAACAAAAGGCTAGCAAAGTTCATATCATGTATGGAAACTCCGGTACACCATTCATGAACTGATGCCGTGATCAGCTGGCGAGCTAAATCTTGCGGGCCTTGGCTGGCACCTACGGCTTTCTGTAACAACAACTTCCAGCATCTTTGCTTGCATACGCATGTGAAGCTGGCACCCATTTGTGTACCCTCCTATATTTAATGCTGTGCACAGTGTACTGCACACAGGACACACCATAGTCTCGTGACTGGCTGCAGGCTCGTGTAACATGAACATGCACACACCGTAGTCGTGTGTGTTGTTGGTTCTGTGGGTGGTTCCTGAACCACTGGAGTTCCAAGCGAGCTGCTGATGTGGTGGACAATTACATGCACACAGATACAGCGTCAGTGTGGCATGCTGCATGACAAGATGTGGCATACCGTCACATTCGGAGCAAGTAGAGAGAAAATCATGCTTGCATCTGCCGGCAAGCACCGGGCGTACGTCCTCCCTCTTATAGTGGCACACTCACATGAGACCACCCACAGAAAACAGCCTTTCCATGTGTATTAAGGCGATTGCTCTCCCATGATGCAACCTCAGCCAGCCAGAAGGACACAAAAGAAGGCAAGCAGGGGCCTGCAAAAGACAATTAAATGCTGCATAGCAAAGAGGAGTGGCATGTCAAAGACCCCCAACCTTACCGCAGCAATACCATCCTCCCATCTTGCCGAGCCCCGCAGCTCACAGCAGCCCAGATCATTAGTTTAGTCAACAAGGCAGTAAAATAGTACACAAAACTGGTTGCAAGGTGAGCAACGAAACCAGGGGGAGCGGAGAGGCTGGGGACATGTTAACGCAACCCACTGAATGACCCTGCGCTCAAAGCCATGGAAATGCCAAATGTACAAGACTGAGAGCCGCTCGCACCACACACGACACTCCTGCTGTTCAAAGCCAACCCACATGCGTCCAGGCACACGCCGCATCCACACCACGCACTTAGCTGCACATGCATGCTACGCTACAACCAAGCACTGCACCCAATCATGGGAAGCCCCACACACATGACACAATAATGACAATATTCAACACAGCTCTGGACGCACACTCCACGCACTCGCTCAGCACCCCAGAATCAAAACTGTCAATCAAGCATACCAGAACCATCATTGGACCACCACCCTGGTAGTGCTTGCTGCCATGTGTTGGCATTCCGCAACCTCCTCTGCATAGGCATCTGCGTTTTCAATCTTTAAACCCCGCATAATCAAGGAATGCCCAGTAAGAAAGGCCTGCAACCTAACACAAGAGATGCCTGTGCTGCATCACCAACTGTCAGCACTTGTGCCATTATTGCAGACATGAAATCTGCAGCTAGTGGGTTGATCTGCTTTGCCTGTCCAATGCAAGCCAGGTCTCATGAGGACCTAAGATATGCTAGCTAAGAGTACTGGCTGACTCGTACACACTTATGTGGACTGTCAGCTGTGGGCAGGCTCCATTGGCTGAACCACGCACGTTGGCGTGTCATGCCATGCTGCCAGCCTGGTTCATGGCACGCCCTAAGTGGGCCTCAAGTGGGCCTTTCCCATAACCGCGCACCGAACGCCCAATTGCCCTGTCAAGTTGCGCTGATAGGCACGGCAGGCGCGTACGTCCAAACTGCGGGAAAGCCCGGGAAGGTGTCGAGGTCGGGTGCGTCATCCTCAGCTGGGGTGAGGTCAGCATCGCTCCCTGCATCGCTGCCACTGTCCGCGTCGTCGGCAAGCAACGCTGGAGTGGGAGTCTCAGCCCAGCCCCACAGAGACCCCACCTGCGCATGCAAGGGAGGTGCATCAGGTTGAGTACTGCATCTGATGTGACCTCCAACCCCGAAGCAGGTTCCCAGACAAATTGCGATGCACGTCATGCCGCATCGTCAGCAGCAGCACGGTCAGCAGATCCACACCCAAGCGATGGCCATGGGAGTTGGGTGAGATCGTGCAACACAACTAGGCGCGCGGCACGCATATGCGTGCTAGGCCGTGAACCGGGTGCGTGCAGAAGCAACAGGCAAGCAAGGTAGCAGGGGGTGTCCACCTCACGCACCTGCGTAGTCGTCGGCTCGACGGCCCCAAGCTGTTGGCTACTGTCATCCATGAGCCTCATCTCCTGCGGAGCATGCGCGCGTAGGCAGGCAGGAGCTCGGAAAACCGATGGCCTGAGGCCTCGATTCTATGGGGAACTTTTACGGTGACCATGACACGGCCCCCGCAAGAGCAGCAGTCCTCGGGGCAACCATTAGCATTCAGATGGCGGTGAATGCCGCCAGGGTCTGCTCACCTGGCCACCATCCGCTGATGCCCCTGTGCGCCTCCGCTTTCTGGCCTGCAATTGTTCTTCCACAATGCTGGCTAGCAGCAGCAACCCCTCCATGGTTTCGTGGTTGTAGTGAGTTTGCTTGCGGAGCTGACGCGCTGCTGGAACGATGTGCAGCAAATAGAATTGAATTGAAAGAAAATTAATTGTTTTGTAGAATTCGCTTCTGCAAGCATCAAGGCAGCAAGGACTCACAAGGACCCTATCACACCCAGACCCATGTCAGCAATGTCACCGGAGCTGTACGCCAACAGCGCAGTTCTTGGTAATGCATTTCTGCAAAACCAACGTATCTTTGAGCACTGCAGATCTGCGCAACAATGAGTGTGCGTGTCTCTCGCTGCTTTGGCTTTGTGCAGTGACGTAGATCTGATGTAAAACTAGGACCTTGCGTTCACAGGCTCCTCTCCAGTTGGGCTCAGGAAGGGTTCTTGTCAATGCAACAAGTGTGCGGGAGGACTACCGATTGCTGGAGGTGGACCCCAAACTCCTTGAGGAAATCATTATGAACGGGTGGGCTTGGCCGCATTACGAACTGTGACCATCTGTCGTGCTCTGTCTGCTGTGACCTACCATGCCGTGCCGCATGCCCACGTGTGGCTTGCCTGCTGTGGCCAAATTACCCACACATCCTTGCCTGTGAGTCACTTGCCTTCTTGGTTGGTTTTGTCATGCATGCACACATGAAATTTGGGGACGATTTGGGGACGATGGGGTTGCTCAGCACGCTCGTTCATGCAGATTATGCAGCATGTGCTTGACTAAAAAACACTGTATGCGCAGTGCTTGGACTGTGCATCCCCATACGGTGCATGCACGCCTCAGCCCTTTACAAACAACTGTCTGCAGGGTGGTCATCAAAGGCGGGCATGATGGTGACGAGGCTGTCATGTGCACGGTGAGGTGTGCATCATACCCTCATATGTACGCAGAGGTGCCTTGACCACCTGCCATCAAGCATGGCAATATGCCCCTCATTTTTGCATCCCTTGCTTACCAAGCAAACATAGTTGGTCCTGTATGGCCATGATATGCATGGAGACACCAACTGGATTACAGTGCATTACCACATTACCACGCCACAGTACAAAGCAGTCCCTGCTTTCTCATGTGCGGCGTGACACGGCATCGTTGACATTGTTGCAATACTGTTGTGCACTGCGTCAACCGATGCAGGCGAACAAGACGTTCGCACTGAAGTATGTAGAAACAACCAATACACAGTTGCTGGTGCAACCTGAAACGGTGAGCAGTCGCAATACCAACAATGCACCTGTGCCACGTGCCACACCATTACCCTTGTCTCAGGAGTGCATCATCATGTCACCACCACAACTGTCTGGCCTTGACCTGGGCCCCCACATCTTGTGACAGGATCTAAACCTGGACAGCGCATCACAAGACCAGGAGAACCAACCCGTGAACCTGCTCAGCCCTCCGGGCCTCCAGACGCAAGTGCAGCAGGTGCATGAGGATGGGGAATAGACACAATGTTCAACCTGATGAGCGCGGCCTGTATCAAGGTCAAATGGGTGGTGGGCTGGTGGCCCAAGGTTAGGAATGCGCAGTACCGTTCATGCACCCTCGCTGCAGGTGCGGCGAATCGCATGTGCACGCCCTCCTATCACAGTTCATGCGACCACAAAGGCGCACATCGAGGTAAGGCCTGTGAATGACCTGTGAAATGAATCCAAAAGCATGCACTGCAGCTTCTGGAAGACAATTCATCATTACCACCGAAGCGTCGTGCGTGGTTATGTGCCTGTCTTCATGCAGGTCGTGGAGATCGCCCCGCGCCTGGCACCACTGCACCGCATGCTGGCAGAGCGGCCATATGGCCTGCAGGATGAGGCAGGGGGTATGGGCTCATCTGCAGGCATGAGCCTGGGTGGCCAGGCTGAGGGGTTGTACACCCTGCAAGATTTCATGGACAATTGTCAGGCAGGTTACGACACAGGATGGCCCTGCATGCATCCTGTGTGGCATCTTGGCAGTTGCTTGGTTGTGGACTGGGCAGGGGTGGTTGACCACTCATCGTGCTTGGGCCGAGCACATAAGAGATATCACGCATTGCACACAGCCTACACGCTCTCGGCAGCTGAAAGCTGTCATATGCCGCTGCTATGTTATGTTATGTTACGCACGCTGATGCTTGCCCTTTACCTGCCATGATGCATGCTTCTTGCTCAAAATCCTTCTCCCCTTCCAGGCCAGTGCTGCTGAGGTGCAGGCTGAGCTTGCTGCCATGGACGCCGTGGAGCTGGATGGCTACTGGCGGCTGGTGGATCCCAGCTACCTGGGGCAGCTGCTGGAGCTGATCATCCTGACAGCCCAAGGGGAGGGCTGGCCCCTGACCGCAATCCCAGGTGTGCGGCCCCCTGCTGCTGCGCAACTGGTGGGCAACAGGCCTGCCAGAATGCGTCTTCCCTCTAATACAACCAAGCAGATAGGTGCACGTGATCAGTCGGCCTGCATGTACTCGCATGCGCAGGTGATGCTGCTGCTGCATCCCTTGCCGCTGATGGCTATCATCCTCTAGTTGTGAGGCACTGCCTCAAGGTGTATGGGAACCCGGCTGCAGCCAGCACATCTGGGGCTGGGGAGGCCATGGATGTGGATGGGCCATCAAGCACATGGTCCCTGGATGAGCGTAAGGTGTGCGTGCACTTTGCCGAGAAGATTCTGCTGGGTGCTGGCCCAGCAAAGCCGCAGGGTGACGCAGCCCCTGTGACAGCCCCAGCGTCTGTGGCAGCACCCTGGGCAGGCACCGCGCGCTTGCCACTCGCACGGTTCATGCAGCAGCTGCAGGCTGCAGTGCCTGCGCCGTTTGTACCAAGCCTGGAGCAACTGCAAGGCGAGGTGCTCGTGGATGGTGAGTGCACGCTGCGCTCAGTTGTGTGGCGCATGGCCACACAGTATGGGCAGAGCTCAGGTGCCACACCCTGCTCCAATGCCGTATCACTGCTATGCAACAGCCTGAAACCGCATGCACCTGGCAATATGCGCCCTGTGCAGGGCAAGGCAGTGCTGCCACAATTCGCTCGTTCTCCGTGCGGCGGCTGCCATCAGACCCGCGCATCAGGTTCCAAGTCCTGTTTGAAGAGCGCGCACGGTGGGAGTCAGATGAGCTGACGCCCTTCCTGGCAGGGTTGAAGGTGCCTGGGCAGAGCGCAGCTGCTGTGCTGCTTAAGTATGCACGTGCCAGTCAGCCACTTCCGAATGGCCCTGTCTACTACACAGTGCGGTGAGCTGAAAAGCAGACCAGCTCTACAGCAGAGTGGCACCGCGGCAGCCAGGAATGTTGGCAGGAGCTCAACTTGATTCTATCATGCACCTGGGCTGTAGTGGCTGCTTCAGCTTCGCCCCATGCATCGCAACCCAAACATTTAAAGCTGTAAATATCTGCCTGAAAGGCCAGAAGGCTAGAGGAGCTTTCGTCTAGCACGTTTACTCTTCGCACACCGTCTCACGGGTCAACAGCCTGTGATTTTGATGCAGTCCAGTGCAACAGAGGAAAGTTATCACTGTGCAGTGCACTCGATCCCTGCAGCGGACTGATCCGCGCATATTTGCCTAGCTCTTGCCAGGCGGGAGCCAAGCATTTGCGTGCCATGCACGCCGCTGGCTGAAGTGAGCTGAATATCCTTCATTGTTACAGTTATGTTTATGCCCCCAGGACCCTCTGACGTGCACCACGATGCCACATTGGAATGCAGGGGAATGCTTCGCGGGCGCCGCTTGACCAACGAACAACTTTGGGCTTCCGACTCATCAGAAGGGGATGATCGTGCACCCACCAGCAAGGTGGGACAGCCCCAGCTGTCACCAATAAACTAAAGCAGACCAACACCGCATACTCCACGTCCTGTATCTGTAGATGCGAACGATGTCCTGCAACCATCAAAATGTTGGGCACGTTCTTGGGCATGGCACCACTTGCACTCAGTCATGCATCATGTGAATGCATGCTTGGCGATTCTCATGTTGGCGTCTGCAACCACATGCAGGAGCTGCCCTCTAAACCACTTCAATCGCCAGCACTGGTGCTAGCAGAAGTGACCTCGCGCGCAGCTCAGCAGCTCACTCAGGAGCTGGTCTGTGGTGGCTGGCGTGCACGTGCTGACCAGGCACTGGTCAAGGCACCTCTGAGCGATCCCCTGCAGTCTCTGAACATCGACGACGTATTCCAAACAAAAACTCCTGGTGCAAGCACCGTAGCACCAACTCTTGCACCAGCAGCTGCTGCTAGTGCACTTCCTCCTGTCCCAAGAAACATGAACAGCACCCAACCCAAGAAACAGCATGCAGTACCAGCAACTCCCGGCACAACCAACTTTGTTGCACTGCAGCACACACCCGTGACACGCTCTACCATCAGTGCTGTACGTGAGCCGTCACCTAGCTCGGTGTCTCAGCGCCCCAGCCATGCAGAGATGGTGCATACTCCTGTACCTGAGATGCGGCACCTGGATCTGGACAGTGTGGCCAGCACAGGAGGTTTACCCCGCACACGTGCTGTCAGTGCGGATGAAACACCCGTCCTGGCCGCTGGCTGGCGCTTTGCTGTTAAGGATGCTGGTGCAGTGAGCGAGTCCTTGGTGGTCATGGACTCGCCCACTCATGGCGAAGCATCGAAGCAGGCTGAGGACACAAGCAGTGGGCAATCCAGCGCTGAGAAGCCATTTTCTGCAACTGGACCAGCAACCACTGCAGCTGGCGGCCCTGAGGCCACACCTTTCAGCACCTGGGCAGGCTCACAGCACAACGTAAGGCATGGCACGGTGGCGGATGCAGCTGTGACACCCCTGCCGCTGCACCTAACACCCAGTATGGTTGAAGGTGGCAGCACCAATGAAGCCACACCTGTTCTGTGGCAGGTGCAGTGGCAAGCGTCCCTGCGCAGCACACCCAACACTGCAGGTGGCCGCCCCACCAGCACTGGCTCTCGGGGTGCGGCTGTCCCCAGCACTGCCATGAGTAAGCAAGTGAGCAGCAAAGGTGGCAAGGCAGCGGCTGCAGGCCGTGCTGCCCCAGCGCCCTCAGCCAATACACCTGCTTCGCAGGCGCAGAAGGCTATCCCTGGCAAACCAACTCCAGGAGCTGCAACCTATAAACGCTATGCATCATTCACGACCGGATCCACAGGCATCTTACCCAGCTCCCCACCGCACCACCAGGTGTCTGAGACACCCGCATGCCAGCTAGCAGGCGCTGCTGGCTGTGATTCGCCAGCCTCTGAGGTGTATAGCAGCGGCAGGGGTGCTGATTCAGATGGGGAGCTGACCAGCCCTGGGTCGTGCATATATGCATCACCTCTGCAACGCGTACCCAAGGTCCCTAAGCTGCCACTCAAGACACCGGGCACAGCAACCAGCCAGATGGGCGCAGCTCCAGCGTCCACCAGCAATGCAGCCACGCCCGCCATTGCAAACAAGCAAGTGGCCACACCAGCCAGTGAGGCCACGTCTGGTAGCCTTTTCAGCAACCCCGTGTTCAAGAACAGGTGCGTTGTAAATCCCTTGGTGTGCTAGGTTGCACGGCCACACACACTAGCTGCTGTGGTTTGTTTCATCTTTCTGACTTGTGATGTTGCATGTGTCTGCAGTGAGCTGGAGGCCCAGATGGTGTACAACCAGATGGCAGCTGTGTCCCCAGGTGGGATGGTGGACGGCAGCAGCACACCTGCCTACCAGGTGTCCCCAATGCCCAACATGACGTTCACTGGCGCCAATGCAGGACTGTCGCCAGGCCCTATGCACACGCCACGTGCCCTCATCTCCTCGCTGCTGGGGAGTGTGTCCCTTGCCCGTGGTGCTGCTGTGGACACGGATGATGCCACCAGCAAGCGGCAGGTGTCCATGGCATCTGGCAGCCGGCCTGCTGTCAGCATGGGCCAGGCAGTGTCTGGTGCTTCACGGGGTGTGAGCGGCATGAGCGACCACTCCAGGCCACGGTCCCGCCGTGCATCTGTGCCTGTGGCTGCCTTCTCTCCAGGCATGGTGTCACCCATGCTGCGTGGCCTGGATGTGTCAATAGGCTCTGTGGAGTCACCTGGTGCCAGCAGTTACAGTACCATGTCGGCGGATGAGGCTCAGGTGGAGAGCCCGGGGCTCCCTGAGCTGCCTGTGGATGCGAGCTTTGATGTGGAGCAGCTTCAGCACAGCCGCCGCCGTGTTCGTGGTGGCCGGCGTGTGACGCAGTCACCTGGTGGCGCTGGCCTACCCTTGGGCATCTGTGCAGACATCAGCCCCAAACAGCTCATCCGCTCCATTCAGATGAGCGCCGCGGACGGCCTGTTGCCTGCAGCGGGGGCGGCCACGCCCCGCCAGAGCATCCGTGCGCTGCACATGCGCAGCGCCAGCATCACGCCTGCCAGCATCGCCATGCACGCGCCCCAGGCACCGGACCAGGAGCAGGACACCTCTCCCCCTGCAGGCGCAGTGGCCATGCAGCTGTTCGATCGTGAGGCATCCTCCAGCCATGCAGAGCTGCGTCTCTGTGCAGATGAACCGCCCACAGCCCAGGATGCTCAAGACATGGCGCAGCTGAAGGCAGATGAGGATGCGGCAGTGGTTGAGCGCATCAATGCACTTGCTGCCCAGCCAGTGCCAGTGCAGCATGCAGAGGAGGTGGCAGCAGTTGATGTCTGGCTGGCTGCCCCTGTGCAAGACCCACATGCAGCACTGCAACATGATATGTCTGTTGCTCTAGAGGCATGCGATGTTGCCGATGCTTCTAGCCCACATGCTGCAGGCGCTGAGGTGGCAGCCTTGGATGCTGGGGTTGCAGAGCAGGCCTTTGGCGCATATGTGGGTGGCGCGACACCCATGCCAAGCCCATTGCCTGCGTCTCTTTACAAGCTCCTTGACCCAGTGGCAGGTGCCCCGGGCAAGCTGCAGTCAGAAGTCAAGGCAGTGCAGGAGCAGGCAGAGCTGTGCAGCCCAGCCTCTCTGACCTTTGGCATTTCTTTGGCAGCCAACCTCAAGCAGGGCACTCTGTCACCTTGTGCCAGCCCACCCGCCAGCACAGCTGTGCAGGCACAGTCTAATGACAAGGCCGGCGTCGCGCCTGTGCCGGCTGCTTACAGCCCACAGCCAATGGACATAGACAGCCCAAGCTCCGCCCAGGATGTTGCGCTTGTGGACCAGACACCGAAAAAGCAGCGCCACATGTTGAGCAAGCTGGCTGGTGGGGACCAAGCTTGTGCTTCGGGCACACCTGGAGGCAACAAGAAACGCACAGCACGCAACCTGCTTGTTCGTGATGTGCAGACCACCCCAAGCTCGCTGTCAGGTGCTGCACGCACGCACACCAGCCCCAGTACCAAGGCCTCCCGCGCTGCTTCCAAGGCACGCGCACCACAGCACAGGCAACTGGGTGGGCTGTTCAAATGGCTGCTGACTCTGCTGCTCACAGCCGCGCTGATGGCCGGCACCGGCTACATGTAAGTGCCACGGTTTGTGCTCTCTGTGATGCCTTAATCCTTTCTATGTCGCAGCTGTGCGTGCTAATACACTTGCCTTTGTTAGATGTGCTGAAGCCCCTGTGGGAGCTGCTGATGATTAACAAGTGTTGTCTTACCTTTCTGCTGTTGTGACAGGTATGCGCCTGAGTATGCGCACAGCCTTGTGGGTGGTGCATCACAGCACCTGGCTATCCTCCGTGCCTCCACCAACACCCTCCGAGCTACTGCCGCCAAGTTCTACTCTTCGGCTCCTACCATTTCCTTACAACGCATCTCAGTGCCAGAGCATGCAGCCACAGCACCTCAGATGAGCAGATCCAGTCCGCAGCCCAGCCCACGAGCTGAAGATGCACAATCTCACGTGCCCATGTGCCCAGTGTACACGCAGCACTGGGAGCTCATCCATGCATTCGAGCATCCAGCCATTTGCATTCGGCATGTGCACCTGCAGCAGTTGCGCAAGTACACCCCAGCTGTGCCAGCGAAGATGGTGGAGCTGCATGTGCCTGTGGATTCAGTGTCCGATCAGCCTGCTGCATCGGAGCAGGCAATGGAACCGCCACGTGAGCAGGCACCTGAGGTGCCAGCTGCAACTGAGCCCACTGCTGTTGATGCTCAACCCTCCCTTCATGGCCATCAAGTGGAGACACAGGAGGCATCAACAAGTGCAGCTGCTGGTGAACAGGCTGCAGACAGCAGCTCAATCCCAGCTGCCATTGAGGAGGCGACAGCAACAGTTCAGGTTGAGGGCGTCGTCGAATCTGTTGCACGTGAGCCTGCAGTTGAACACACAACAGCTGAGCAGCCTACACTTGAAACACCCGCAGTTGCGGCACCCGAGCTGCATGCCGCAGAGGCTGCCACCATCGCGACCGCAGCGCAGGAGATGGCTCTAGAGAAAGCTGAGGATCAGGTGGAGGTTGAGGAGATGCCTTCCGAGCAGCCTGTTGCAGCTGCTGCTAGCAGTGGCGAGTGCGAACCCTGCCTGAGCCAGACGCTGCCAGACCGTGCAACAGCTGAGGCACGTGCTCGTGCAGCACTGGCTGCACTGGAGGAGGAGCGGCTGCAGATCTTGGCGGCACGTACAGCTGAGGAGCAGGAGGCGGCACTGCTGGAGCAGCAACATGCACTGAAGCCGGTCATGCAGGAGGAACGCAGTGACGACAGTGAACCCGCAGAGGCTGAGGCAGCAGAGCCAGCCACAGAACCTCCCGCAGATGCTGCCCTTGTTGACCTTGTGCCAGACCACAACACATCAGCGGTGAAGGGCCCAGCTGTTGTACCTGAGGCCAACTCCAAGGCCACTGAGCCAGCTGCACAGCGCAGCCACGTCGCAACCAAGCTGGTTGGCATGGTGTTTTGCGGCTCCGTCCTGGGCTGCATCGCAGCTGCAGTGTTCCTGTATGCATATGGCCATGAAGGAGTGCATGATGCAGTCGATGCAGCGTGGGGTGCAGGTGAACGTGTATTTGCAAACATCTTGATGTTTGCCACTGGCATGCCAGCTCCTGCCAGCGCTGGCGCTGGCTTCCCACAGTCGCCACCGCCCACCCCTGCACCTGCGCGCCAGCCTGCACCTGCGGACAGTATGCGCGTGCTGCGCCTGAAGGGCTTTGAGCATGTCACAGGTGGGGCATGCCCGCATGGTGTTGCCCACAACTCATGCCATGCTCGCATATCATGTGCTGTGCTGGGAGGAGAGGGGGGATCATAAACATTTCAGAACCTTTGACCTGACCTTTGACCATGAGAATCATGCGCACATGCGGTTTTGTTGATGCACCTTTCTTTCGTGTAGGTACCAGCAATACACCTCAAGCGCCTGCTACGCGCGCGACCAACCACAGCGCTGTGCTGGACGTGGTCCTTGCTGGCACGCAGGGCACACCCAGCACACGTATCATGAGCCTGCGCAACCGCTGCGTTGTGAGGTGTGCAGAAGATGAGGATACGATGTAATCAGTGCAACATCAAGGGCAGCTGCGCTTGGTAGCCGTGTCCTTGCACATAATGATGGAATTATGAATAGTTTTGGATGCAGGCCATGTCTCTGATGGTTGTTGCTAGTGCACACATTAGTTGTCTGTTGGGAAGGGCAGTTTGTTCAACAGCACAGGAGGTTCAGTGTACTACAACTGGCATGCTGACAGGACAGTACTTGCTGCCACCAGCTGTCCAGAGGTGATGATTGGAGCTGCACCAACATTTATGTCGTGTTACATGCTGATGATTGCAAAACCCAAGAATGCTCACCAGTCCGCAGCCAACACCAGCGCCCCCCCTGAAGCCACAACTGAAAGAATGCCCAGCAGCATGCTCTGTTCTCAATAGCAACCTCACATCACTGCATCACCGCGCCTCTGCCTTGGTGGCTGCCTCAATGGCTGCGTCAAACACCCGCTGCTTGTACTGCCGCCAAGCCTCCTGCCGCTGCCTCTCACGCTCCTGCTGTTCCTGTGTGCGTGCAGTGCGCATGTCACGTGCCATGCCCTGCTGGAATGCATTCCGCCAGTCCACATCCCGCAACCTCACCCAGCGTTGGAATTGCTGCGTGTACTTCTTGAAGTCGCGCTGGCGATGTGTGTGGGCCAGCTGTCGGAATAGCTGCTGTTCATCCTGCATGGCTGCGGTTGGGGGCGCATGTGGAGGCAGGATCTTGGATGGCAAAGCCTGTGCTGCACTGTAGTTAGGGTTGCAGTAGTACCACTGGTGCCGTTGTGGTCGCTTGATGGCGGGCTTGCGGCTGCGCTGAGCCCCTGCAACCCAATGCCAATTCCATGCGACTGCATGGGACTCTGGCTGTCTTCCATGGTGATGACCATCACTCGCGGCAGTGCTGGCGCTGGAGCCGCTTGTCATTCGGGCCTGCAAGGTGGTGCAGCCCGCCACAAGTGTACCGCAAGCTGATGGTGGCGCCGTGGATCTGATTGTGGACAACCCTGGAATAGCCCGATGCAAGCCGGCGTGCAAGAGCTCCATTGTGACCCTCATCAGCACCATCGCAACCGTCCACGTGCTGCTGACTGCAACCTCAAGGGTCCAAAAAGTGCGCTAACAACGAGGCACGAACAGAAACACGGTCACTTCTCTTTGTGCACTGAATAAACCTTTTGCATGGCAACACGCGGTATTCTTCGCAAGCACAAAGGAGTGATGACCCCTCTCCCCCAAGGAACCCGCTGTTAATGTTTTGGGGCTTGGGCTTGTGTGCAAGAAAGGGATGGGGGACGCTAGGCGCAAACGTGGCTAACATGAAGATGAAGGTTGAACATTAAAGGGCATGGACTTGCTCCTGTCTTGGGCTTTGGACAAGGTGTGTACAGCAGGCAGTGGTAGCGTCCCTGCAGTGTTTCAAATAATGCCACGACATAGGTGTCGGAACCAAGGGTGCCCAGGACGGGCGCGGGAGCATTATGAAAGGGTTTCCGCTGTTGGCGTGCAGTCACCCTGGCATTTCACAAACTGCGCCTTGGCTGTAGGGTGCTCGGGTGCACAAGCTTGCCCCATCCCCAACCAACCCTCGCGAGCTTGTGGTATCGGAGGACGTCTCAGCAGGCGGTAGGTGCTTGCCAAGCTGACGTTATGCTCTGTTCCACCTCTCGTTAAACGATCGGGCGGCTGAACTGTGGCCCTGCCTGCAGAGACACTCATATCCATCCCACAGGAGCTGTTGCTGCATGCTGGCAGTGCTTTTGAAGACCGCGAGTTTGGGGCATCATTTCGGTGAGTGCCTGGTGCGTGGTTGCCGAGGGAACGCACGAGCGCGGCACCTTGCTAGATACCTCGAACAAAAATTGATTGTTTGCCTTCGGTATGCAGCCAATTGGCGGATGAGCAAGGACTGGGAGCGGACCTGCGACCCATCCTTTGCCTGTACCTGATACTCGAGAAGGCACGCCAACTCGAGTCACGGTGGTGCCCTTATATTAGCATCCTCCCAGACACTTATGGCAAGTGGGGGTCTGTCAGCATCTTGCACCTTTGCAAGACCGTGCCGTGTCGAGCCTGCTTGATTGAGGGCACAGCATGCAAGGCTGCTAGGCACGCACATAGATGACAGATGTGTGCAGCAAGGCATTACAGATGAGGTGCGCTTGCATGCGCGCCTGCAGATGACCCATTCTGGTGGCGGGATGAACAGATCCGGCTGCTGCGTGGCACGCGCCTGGGCCGCGCGGTTGCGCAGTACCACTCGGGCCTCAAGCAGTTAGCATCATGGGCAAAGCGGCTGGAGGACTTGCGGCAGTAAGTGGCAGGGCGCAGCCCGCCATAGCACTGCTGACAGCTTGGTGGCAGCTGGGGCCGCACAATGCATGCAGTGTAGCATGGGAGGCATGCATGCAGAAATGCATTATTGTTGGGCATACATGGACGCAGCAGCATGCATAATAGTGTCGGCAGGACGTTCACTTGGATGGCAGCAACAGCCTGCAGCAAACTCACTCCCTGTGACATGGTGTGCGATCACAGGCCAGGGGCACCCCCCAGCGTGCTGAGCTCCTTCCGAAATGGCTGGGCTCTGACGGAGGGCGCGGCGCGGTGGGCTCGCAGTGTGGTCTGGAGCCGCTCATTCACTGTGCGCCGGTTGGCAGACGGCTCGCGCAATGTGGTGGCCATGGTGCCTGTGTTGGACATGATTGACCACAGCCCCGCACGCGATGTTGTGTGGCACACGGGCATGGAGGGCACTGAGCACTTCCAGTTCGTGCCGCTCCAGGCGGTCCCACAGGTGGGTTGCAGTGCACGCAGCGAGAAGGGGTGGCTGAGGCTGTTGCGGTGTTGAGCTAGTGCTGTGAGGCACCAGAACATGAACATGGGCAAGTGCAGTGACATGGGCTGGGTGCTTATTCAGAAGGCGCTTCATGTGCTCAAGTGTTCCTTGCTCGTGTCTGCTCAAATGGCAGGGTGTGGTTATGACGAACAACTATGGCACCAAGACCAGCGACGAGCTGCTGCTGGCGTATGGCTTCCTGCTGCCCCATGCCAACCCAGCTGACTACTTCCAGGTGTCCCTGGCCCACCGGCGGCAGCAGCACCCGCAGCTGCATGCGCAGCTGAACGGGCAGCCGACCACTGCACTGCTTGCAAATGGAGTCGTAGCGCACACAGGTGGGGATGATGTGGACTGTGGGGAGCCTATGGTGCAGCAGCAGCTGGCTGAGGACCTGCAGCGCACCATGGCCCTGTCCAGCCTGGGCCTCAAGCTGGAGCACCAGCTCACACTGCAGCGGCCGCTGCCGCCAGGGCTGGTGCAGGGTGCACAGCTGTGCCTGCTGCACGCGCCACAGCTGTACATGCTCACGTCGCAGCTCCTGCACCGGCGACTCGCGCGGCGTGCAAGCCGTGGGGTGGGCGCAACAGGCGTGGGCGCCGCAGACGACAGCCAGACAGACGCGATGGTTGTGGACCGGCCGTCGCCATGTGCACGCAAGCGTACAGGTGACCTGGCAGGGCTGTCACCGCGGGCGGACCCTCCGAAAGGGGGCCGGGGCGCAGGCAGCGGCTGGGTGCATGAGGTCCAGCAACAGGAGCACGCCAAGCGCGTGCTTAGCAGTACTGATGCAGTGCCGCAGAGCCTTCTCGAGGCGGCGTCAGCCATGCGCATCCGGCCCTGCGTGCTTGTGGGGGATGGAAGCATGCCTGCAGCAGCAGCAGCTGTGGACGCAGGTGCAGGTGGTGGTGAGGCAGTCGGGGAGGGGCAGGCCATAGCCCTGCCCAAAGAGCTCGAGGCGCTGGTGTCGCTGCACCAGCAACTCGACTCCAAGCTTGCTTGTATGATATCGGACGAGGAAGAAGAGGCAGCACTCAGCAACGCAGCACAAGCTGCAGCGGTGGCGCCCACGCCTGGCAGCAGCACCAACTCGCAGACCCAGTCGGTTGGCAAGCTGCAGCACACGCAGCTGGCGGTGTCATACCTGCGCAGCCAGAAAGCCATCATCCGCTCATCGCTGTCCCACCTGGAGCAGCGTGCAAGCCTGGTGGTGCAAGCGGCTGCAGAATCGGCGACACCGGACAGTAGCAAGGGCAGTAGCAGCTGCAAGGCATTCAGTTATGTACCCCTTGCACCCATGCCCGGGGCAGTGCTGCCGGCCCCAACAGATGGTGGGCAGCAGCAGGCCGAGCCACGTGCACCTGGCTGGGCCAGCATTGACCCAGATGTACATATCAGCCAATACAATGCATGGCTGCGCTACCATGGCCTGTACCCTGCGGACACCAACAGCACAGATGCTACACCTGCAGCCGATGATGTCATGGCGGCAACTGCAGGGCCAGGACCTGGCAGTATGTCAGCAGCCAAGGGCCGGTGCTTCCTGCGGGAAGTGGCGTGCCACCGGCACGTCAGTGGCAGCAATGGTACCGGCTTCAGTGGCAGCAGCAGGGCAGATGGGCCCATGGGCACTGGTGCAGTGGCAGGGCGGGGCGGCAGTGGGGGGCGGGTGGGTGCGCGCGGGCCACCCTCCTCATCACGAACCTTCAGGTCCCTCAAGCCTCTTGTGCAGCCGGGAGCGCCGGACGGCAGCGGAGGGGGTGCATCAGGGCAACAGGTGCGGCCCCTGAAGCGCGTGTCAATGCCGCAAGGGATTGCCGCTGCGGTTGGTATGGACTCGGACCACGACCCCACAGCGCTGGGCGTGTGTGTTGGGGCTGATGTGGCAGCAGGCAGCGTGGTGCTGGAGGTGCCAGGCGAGTGCTGTTTCGTCGCAGCCACGCGGCAGCAGCTGGTGTGTGCGGTCATGACATCAGCGTACCAGCTGCTGGATGCGCTGCTTACGGCCATCGCGCCGCACGCGGCCGTGTGGCTCACGCGGGGCACAGAGACGGCAACTGCCACTGCGGGTATCGCGGGGGCGCAGGTGCCCCTGACGTACCCCGTGGACATGTTTGCGTGGCACCTGCTGCACTGCGTTGGCTCGTCACCCGCCAACCGGCTGCACGTGTCGGACGTGGACGGGGTACAGCTGCTGCTGGACATGCTGGAGGGTGAGTGCGGTGGTGCCTGAGGGTGGCGTGCTGCAGACATTCACGCTGATTGCTCCTTAACGATGCTGCGTGCCTGAGTTCTGCCCGACGTCTTGCTCGTGCTGAGTGTGACGTCCGCCGTGCGCCTGCACGCTGCCTGTCATGCTTCAGATTCACCAGCTGGCAGCGCATATCAGGAGTCGTTCGAGACCCTGAAGCATGACTACGAAGCGCTGCGTGTCGCTGTGATTGGCAACCCAGCTGGCAAGGGAGCACCTGGGCAGAACGGCAAGGAGGTGTGTGCATGAACCATGCTCATTTGCCCACTGGTGTACTTGACGCTGCGTGACAACATCAGCGGCACTGGAGGTCTCCCAAAGGACTTCCATGGGCTTTCCTGCCTTCATGCATTCGGTGCTGTAGAGATGCGTGTGCTGCTTTGGCTATTGTGTGGTTGTCCTGAAGTTTGGTGGGTTGGCATAACTCATGCTGCTGCTGTTCATGCCTTGCCGCACTCGCAGATTGATGCGTTTTGGCGCATGCTCTCCTGGCCGTCCTCCTTCAACCTGTACTGCTGGGCCGATCATGTGGTGAACCGCTGCGCTGTGCGTCTGACTGGCAGCGCTGCCGCCGCGGCGCACCCGCGCGCCACTTCGGCACCTGTGGCTGGTGGCAGGGCCGCGCCACGCGCAAAGCCCTCCGCAGCAGCCCTAGCAGCGCAGCAGGAGGCGTGGGTGCTGGCGCCGGTGCTGGCGGCCGTGCCCCCAGAGCTGCGCAACGCCGTGCTGAGCGTGCGGCTGCAGCAAGCAGATGCTGGCGCAGCAGGTGAGGGCACGGCAGGGGGGCCACTGCCCAACCTGCGCGTGCGCACCACTGCACCGCTGACGGTAGTGGTGACTGCGACGTGCGCCATGCGCGGGGGGTTGCACCTCACGCCCCTCCTGCTGCTGCCCTCACTGGACTGCGAGGAGATCATGGCGCTGCATGGGCCCGAGGGCCTGGTGTGGCGCAAGCTGCTGCTGCAGCAGAGCCAGGGGCGCGATGGCAGCAGCGACACCAGCACCCTGCGCGCCAGTGTGAGCTCCAGCACTGGGTGGGAGGCAGCCCTGCAGGGGGGTGGCGGCGGCAGCGGCATGGGGAGCACAGGAGCTGCTCCCAGTGCAGCGCCAAGTGGGAACACTGGCACCACACATGGCAGCACAAGCACCTGCCCCCAACTGCACAGCTCCCAGCTGTCGGGCCACCTGCTGTATGAGTTGTACATCTGCCCCAGTGAGGAGGACATGCTGTGTGAGGAGAAGCTGCGGCTGCTGGCTGCATCAGGCCTTGGCTGCGTGCACTTTCTCACTGAAGGGCTCACCACGGAGCTGATGGTGGGTGCAGCGCTCAAGGTCTGCCTGGCTGGGCCAGAGGTGCTTGAGCACCCTCTCGCGCTTCAGTGCATCCAGCTGCACGCCGCGCTGCTGAGCTCAGGTGCAGGGGACGCAGGGGACACAGGGGGGGTGGGGCTGCCCGCGCCACCAGGTGCCAGCACCAATGCGGCAGAAGCTGGTGCCAGGGGCGGGGGACACCACGCGCTGGCGGCTGAGGGCGCGGCAGCACCCGGGCCAGCCCCAGCGGGGGGTGCCGACCTGGCGCAGCAGCTGTGCGCGGCGCAGGCGGAGCTGGTGGCCATGCTGGGTGCGCTGCCGGAGGAGCAGCCCGTGAGCCGTGCGGCGCGGAAGCAGCTGCGGCAGATGGTGCATGACGCGCGCAAGAACACGCGGCGGCGGCTGCGGCAGCTGGAGGCGGTGCACGCGCACGCGGCGGCACACCCCAGTGCCAAGGCCACCACAGCTGTCTCGCCGTTTGGCGGCAGCTACAGCCCCCTTGGGGGCAGCAGCTCGATGCATGAGGGCGTGCGGCTGTACCTGCAGGCGCTGTGTGCGGTGCTGGATGACTGCGCGGAGCGCCTGGGGCTCAACAGGCAGTCGGACTCATTGAGGGGGGACAAGAAGGCCTCGTCTAGATGATGCCAGCAACCTGTGGCGGCTGCCGCTGGCAGCTGGACTGCGTAACAGAGCTCGTGGCTGCGATGGGGACCTATCTGCCACTGGGCCAGTAATATTCAGGTGCAGCAGCGCGCCACAGGCTTGCAACGGCTGTGCACCCGCTGCAGCAATTTGTTCATGCGGGTGTGGAACCTGTGCAGTACAGGGGTGGCACCTATACATAGCGTCAGGGCATGTGAGGCCCAGACGCGAGGGGAAGGTTGTGGGTGCATGCGCCCACTCCTGGTATCACGGTGCTGCCAGGGCCAGGCGCACCCATGCAGGGGCAAGGGCATGGCAGGGGTGTGTTGACTAACGACAGGGCCTTGCTTAGGAGGCAATCGCAGCCAACAGAGGGCGCTGCTGCCATGACGGCAATGTGTCTGCTGCAGTTTTCCTAGTGGTCAACTCACAGAACGCCAGCCTCAGATGATTGTGTTGGGTTTTGGGTGTGTGTGTATTGACGCAAGTGCATTGTGACCATGCATGGATGTGGTGTGCTCGAGCACAGGGCGGCAGTCTGATGGGTTGTGCCTCAGGCTAGACATGCGTCAAAGCAGTGCTGCTATGTGCACATGGTGCTGTGCGCCCCATTATGAACCCGCCTTGCAGCTGCTGTGGCCTGAGCATGTGCCAGTGGATTGTGTATGTTATCCCGTGTTTGGGCTTCCAGGTGTTGGTGGAATGTGAAGGGCCTGCTCCTGTCAGAGCGGCACAGACATGGACCGAGTCATGCTGCTACATATCGTTTTGCCCGGTGATGGTACCGACGTGCTTGCGCTGGTTGATCATTCATGAATCACTGCATCAGTATGTAACTCATGCTACTGGATAAGGGCACAGGGCACAGGGTGTGCCTCCTGTGTAGGTGCAGGTCCACCAGCCTCATGCATGCCGTTTTTCAGCATGCGTCTTGCTAATTTTTGTACAGCTGACCGCTCAACATCTGTTACACCAGGTACGGGTGGCAGCAGTACCGTCAGTGCTGGACTGTTTCAACATCAACAGCACAGTTGCCACACGTACGCCAGCTCCATGCCAGCAATGTCCGGATGGTGGATCGCGAGCCAGCATCTATATGCTTCTGTCTGCGGCAGCTGCAGTCCAGCATGTGTCTGTACAAACTTCCCCTTATCAAACGCTGCACTACATGAGTGCTGAGTTGTACGTGAAGTGCTCGCACTTGCCCCAGTGTGGGACATCCTCCAACGCGCACATTACATCCTGGATGCTCACACCCGTGCAAAGGGCACTCTGGTAGCAAATCGAACTGATGGGCATTGTACTGCATGTTGCCGTTGCCGTTGGCTCTGTGCGCATGCCTGAAGCAGGATTGTTGATTTGGCCCGATGGTTCAGCTCAGTGTCCGGCTGTTGATTCACACGCCAGTGTCAATTGTTGCACGTCCCTCTCTTGCCCCCCGGCTCTGTGCTCGTGATTGAAACCACTCCCTGCACTTATGAACCCGACTGGCTTCATCAAGAACACCAGGCACACAATTGACCATGCTATTGCCACTGCCTGACGGGCTGCAGCTGGTGGTGCTTCACGCTGCTGTTCCCCAGCAGCCGATCAAAGAAACGGTCAGCCAGGGGGACTTTGTCAGCGCCAGGCAGGCCATTGAAGTGGATGAGCTTACCCCTATAGTCCACAGTGTCCACCACTGTGTTGTCCATCAACACCTGTACCTGTCACAGCATGCGGGAAGAAGTGAAGATGTGTGAGTGGCAGACAAGCCTGCAACTGGGCATGTCCATGCACCGCCAAGCTCAGCTGGGTGTGTTGCGGGCAGTTAAAATCCGGCTGGCAATGGGCAGGCAGGGGGTAATGCACACACAATCGTGCTTCAGGTGCTTGCACACACATGCGCGTGCACGTCCCTTGTGAGGGCATCGAACTGAAGGCGTTTGAATTGGGTTTTGCTACAGGTGTGTGCTGAGCTTACCCACGCACCTCGTACACGTAGGTTGTCAGCAAGGCAGTGTTGCTAAGCGCACGCGTGTTGAAGTAGTAGTTGACGAAGGACTGTTCATAGTAGTAGGGCCCAACATGGCTGCATGGTGGCAAGACGAGCGTTTGCATGCGTCATGTCATATGGCAGAGCTGATCAGGCAGGGCTGGAGCGCATGTTTGAGCTGCACGTTGCGCAACATTGGCCACACAGCTCCATGCACGCAGAGCAAATACCGTAATGAACAAGAAGCAAATATGGTGCAGTATCAGGCCACCATTGTTTGTATCTTTAAACTGGCATGCATGGCCTGTACACAACTGTGCAGCCAGTGCAGCGCACCTCATGATGGCTGCACAGATCTTTGTGAAGTGATGCCGCATAGCTGCCGTGTTCTGGAACAGGAACAGCCCTGCATGAAACCACAGCACACCCCAGGCACGCATGAAGTTCATCTGGGTGTCTGTGTAGTTTTGGAAACCAAACCACTGCAGCTGGTGGATAGGGTAGGGATCTGGGGATGGTGGAGTCCTCGCTGCCCCGCCTACTCCTGCCCCCGCTGGCTGCCACAGAAAGTCCTTGTTGGTGTTGGCTGCGTAAAGGATGCCGGGCTGTATGGGCAATTGGAAGAGGGACGACAGATCCATGTTGACGAGGAAGTCTGCAGGCAGGGAGCGGATGTGTGCCTGTCATCACACAACTGCATACAGTATCACCAGCTCCAAGATAAGAGCTGGGAACAGGGTACAGATCAGTGTTGTGCAACTGCCCTGCACCATCCCCATGTTGGACTTGAAGCAATTTCATTCTTGCAGCTCACCTGCATCCATGAACAGCACCTTGCTGTATTGCCTGAGCCTGCTCCATCGATGTACTGCCATTTTACGCATGCTGATTGCTACGCCTGCATCTGCCCCAGGCTTGTCTGCCTCACGCCCCAGCCACATGAGATTGACCTCAAACTTGAAAGTGCGGTGGTACGACCGCATGAAGTTCAGGGCCACATCGTCCACAATGATCAACACCTGGGAGCGGTACAGGTGAGCAGTACAAGGCAGCAGCAGCAGCACAGCCCAGTTAGTATCATGGGCACCAGTGCACCAGTTTCTGAACAGAACTGTACCAGCGCTTTCGGCTCCCCAATAACTTACATCAAAGTTGGGCTGGGGTGCACAGTGCTCATCAATGGACACCAACATGATTTGTAGCAGGTGCAGGTACGCCTTGTTGTTGCCCACACTGGTGTACAGCAGGTTGTGGGCCTTGGTATGTGTCCCAGTGTGTGGGTCGGCCTGTGCGTGGCCTGTATGCATCGCAACGTGACCAACAGGTCGTGTAGCTGTCCTGCGTGCCAGGTCCTTTGCAGCGGCTTCATCTGCGTTTGAGTCGTTTGAGTCAAGGACAGGCGTGTACCCTCCCTGTGCACTGGGCTCCAGCTGGTGGGCCGGCCCATCCTGCAGTCCTGATGGTTGTCGCTTGTGGGGCCCTCGCAGGTCAGGCCACTGCAGCACAAGGGATGCGGCCAGTGCACCTATAAGCACCAGGTCAGTGGATCGGGTGAAGGAGTGGGAGCGTAAGTGTGCCGCCACATGCAGGGGAGACATGCCCTGCCCTGCCGTGGTCGCCATGTGGCATGCCGCCTTGATCTACCAAGCTTGGCATGTATAAATACGCTGCAATACCACGCTGCAACTGCCTACCACGTACCGAGAACGAGCATCCCCAGCACATGTTGTGCGCGGTGGTGCAGCCATGGTGAGGCCCATGTGGTGCGCCTCCCCCGATGAATGTGCTCCCGTGCCACCACGAGGCCCTCCCACTCACGCAACGCTGTGGTTGTGGATGTGGTGCGTAGAACAGCTGGGTGCAGCACGCGCATGAGGAGCACACAGCAAGCTGCAGGGCGCAGCCTGTGGGCACGCAACCAGCAGCAGTTTCATGGATGTGGACGGAGCGAGAGCTCCATGCATGCATATACGTCCACGGCACGCACCTGCTGTTGATGGCCAGCGCCAGCGCCTCCTCAAAAGTGTTGTTGGGGCCCCGAGGCGCGATCTGGGTCCTGCAGTAGTGCGAGCGTCCAGGGTGCGGTCAAAGTTACTAGCTTGATTGCCGAGCTACAGTAGTTTCCTCACATTCAAATGCATCACAAATGAGCCAGCCCAGCATTTTGTGGTGTCACTCTTGAGTTCGTGATCGGAACCCGCCAATTGAGATATAAAAAATCAATGTAGAAACTTTGAAGCGATAGAAAACCTCCGTGTATGACGGGGACCTAGCCCTGCCCCTGATATCACATTGAAACCTGCAAAAGAACCATGCAAAATACCTGGTGGCGAATTCAACTCATTGTAGTGGCCAGATGGGTCATCGAGTGGTCGACTTTCTGTAGTGCAGCCACTGAAAGACCCTGGGTAACATGCATCCGCGCAGCGGGGGTACCTGGAGTTGGAGGATTTGAAACCACGCTGCCTGCGCTGGTGCGAACCATGCACATCGATTTTATTGGAGCAGCCCGAGGCATGAGGCGAATGTCCTGCCTGCTGCGAACTGTGTACACTGGGAATCAGAGCACACCGAACGAGTTCCTTGCGATCGTGTGCGCGCTTGCCGCACAGATTGATCCAAGGGACGCACCCAATGCTCCTTTGTACTTCGCCTCGCGACTGCGCAGATCAAGGACTTCAACCTGCCGCACACATGGCTTGGTCGCAGCAGTATTACCCTCCAAGAGGTCATTGCAGCCGTGGAAGCTGTGGCAGCAGGACAGCGCTACAAAGCAGCACAAATTCATTCAGGCCCACCCATGCCAGCAATCCAAGGCGATGACCAACGCACAATCCCACGCATGGTGCACATGACTGTCCAGAACACCAGTCAGCTCAAAGACAAACAGGTGTGCCACTCATGGATGCTCTGGCAGCCGCAGGGCCTAGGTCAGACTCCTGCAGTGTGCACGCGCTGGTCCAGGGTGTGTGGGGGGGGACATGGGGTTGGTACATGGCCAGCAGCACCACTGCTCCCGTATCGTATCCGGTTGCCACTTGTGGATGCCGCACAAAGTGCCCCACACGCACTGCCTCGTCACCTGCACAGGCGTTTTCCATTGCGTCATGGGCACTGCTCAACCCGCGCCACACCATCCATGTGTGGGCAGACGATCTTGCGAGATCATTCATGAGCACTCACTATCCTGACCTGCTGGCAACATACGATGGCCTACCCACTGTGAGTTGTCTAGCACACCCCGGCCAGTGCATGTGCACATACGCGGCTTCAACTGTTTGTGAACATGTGAAGTAAGCTTACACTTGACTACCAGACTGAAAGCTAAGCTTACAACCAGGAATCTGTGAATGCATGCCCATCATCCTGCCAAACATCCACAGGGGGTTGAGCGCACCGACATGTGGCGCTACGCCGTCGTTTGCGCCCATGGTGGCTTCTACATCGATGCTGACACGGTCGCAGCCCAGCCCATTGACGCATGGCCCCTAACCGGCCTCCAGTCCTGGTGGCGGCTGCATTACAGGCAGGGATCCTACCAGGATGGGTGGGTCGCCAGGTTTGCACGGGCAACATCAGACCCCTGTGACCCCATCAACAGCTCATGTGCACCGCCACATGTGGATGCACTGGTGGGGTTTGAATCACATCACGACTCTCTGGAGGCTGCACAGGCGGAGTTCTGGGCACGACAGCATCAGGTGGTGCAGGTGAGGGCTCAGTCGCTGAGTCTGCTGTGCATGTCAGTTGGGCATGTGTGCGCGTGCGCGTGTGTGCATGAGTTGTTGTGAGCATCCGCCCATGACCAAGAGCTCTTGTGCCTTGATATTATGTGACTCAGTATGAAAGAGTCACCTCCTGCACCCATTCTTGTGTGACAGTGGGCATTTGGGGCCAAGCCCGGCCACCCGCTCACATGCGGCATGGGGCCACGCATTCGTGACTTCACCACACGTGAGAAGGCGGGGGACTTTGTGCACAAGGTGAGTTGATCACCCATGCTTTTGAAGTGCCTTTGGGGGGGGGGGCAGCACTCGCTGTCCCTTTCCATCATTTACCTTGCCTGGTGCTCACATGCCACCCGCGGGCATCATGCATCACTTGTTCAGCAATGCTGTGCACACCTTGTCAGCAGGACGCAAGCTGGCATGACGTGTGACTGTGTGGCTGCAGAACTGGACGGCGCAGCGTGCTGTGTTTGAGCGCACGGGCCCAGGGATCTGGACCGATGCAGTCGACCAGCTCATCGGCGCTGCTGCGGAGGCCGGGGGTACTGCCCGCCCGCGTCTGGCTGCGTACGTGGAGTCTGGTGGCGATGCGTGGGGGGAGAAGGAGGTGTCAACATCCCCCCTGCTGCGCATCCTGCCTGTGCCGGCCTTCGGCTGCGACGTACAGTTTGCGCAGCTGTCACGCTGGGCACGGCCGCCACCCGTCCTCCTGTACCACATGTTTGCGGTGAGGGTCACTAAATTTGTTCCTAGAGCTAGGCCATGAGCGCCTGCCCTATGACTGCCAAGACCAGGTGCATGCAAGGTGAGGGAGTGCAGTTGGCACCTGCCCCAGATGCCAGCTGACATGTGCGCCCCTTGGCCCTGCTGGCATGCTGCATCACACCCTGCAGGGATCATGGAAGGAAACGCCGCCTGCTCAGCCAGTAGTACCAGCAGTGCAGCCAGGTGCAAATCCAGCTGCACAGTGGATATGAGCTTGTGACCCGACTGCAGTGGACCCCATATCTGTAAGCCATCTAGCTGACCCCCACAAAGAACAATGGTACAATGTAGTCAGTGCTGGGTAGGTGCATTACGAGTGGGCTGTTTGTTACTGATCATGATACAAAATCATACAGCTGCAAGGCGCAGCTCTAAACATGTCATTATCCGACATATTGTATAAGCGGGAGTGAGCGGCATTCTGAAGCATTGAGTAAAACCCCAGCGATGCATCAGCAAGGATCAGAAGTGTGATGCTCATTCTACTGCACCGAGAACTGAAGCGAGAAAGTTGGAGCTAATCGCGCTGGTTCTAATCCATAAAATGGTTTTTTGCGATGATTAGGTATGTAAACTCTGGACCCTGACCTGGCGGTCACATCTAGGTAGCACAATACTGGCTGCAGCTCGTGATCAGACGCCCTGCAAATCTTCTGTGTTGTCGCTCATGATGAAGCAGCCTGTGCACCTCGCGGTTTTGGTCTCGCTGGCGCTTTACAGCAGCTCGCAAGCTTTCGAACACCCCAAAACCACATGTGCGAAGTCGATGGCACTGCCCGTGCTGGGACACGAGACGCGCTTTGAGATGTTGGTCAGTGTGGGTGGGGTTGTCTGTGGTGTCCCGAGGCACTACATGATGCCTGCTGTGTGGGGCCAAAGTGGGTGTGTGCAAGCCCGGGCACCCAAGCAGCATCAGTTTATAGTTATAGGTAGCATGTGCCTGCCAAGATCATCAGAGCTGGGTGATGGACAAACATGCCCATCCAATGATTGTGTCCCTTGCAGCTGACTGCCTTTAACCTTCCCGCCGCATGGCTGGACGGTGGCAAAAGGGTGCCCTTCGAGACAGTGGTGTCGGAAGTGAATGCTGCAGCCGCAGCTGCAGGCCACGACGCAGCACGGATCACAACAGACATGCCTCCTGACCCACCTGCTGCACAACAAGAAGGCAACGGGACAGGCATGAAACTTGGTGCCATCATCCCGCATCTGATACACATGACTGTGAAAGATGCGGCCAACATCTCACCTGTGCAGGTCAGTGGCTTGTTGGGAACAGACACCATGTTCTAGACTGCCGGCCCCATGTTGCAGCTTCTGTGTGGCTTCAAGGGCCTCAGACCCGCTGTTAGTTACCACCCAGTCAGCACACGCAGGACATGCAAGTGCACGCTCACTTACCAGTGCTGTGTGCCTGACCCCTCCCCCTCCCACACACACACAGGCGTTGTCCATAAGCTCATGGGCGCTACTCAACCCAGGCTGGACCATACACATTTGGACAGATGCCCATATGCACGATTTCATGGCCAAACACCATCACGACCTGCTGCCCACTTACGACAACCTGCCAAGTGTAGGTTGCACATGCTGTTGTAGTAGCATGCTGCATGCACTTGTGCTGCCAGTGCTGGCTGCTGCACAGCTGCAGTCCTGGTGCGGCGTGCCCCAAGATAAGATCATCTGTGCCGTGGCACCCATCGTGTGCCACCACCGCGGATTGTACTGTTTGACTGAGCGGGAGGCATGTGGGGCTGCGCTGCTGTGCTCGCAGGGAGTTGAAAGGGCCGACATGTGGCGTTACGCTGTGGTGTGCACGTTTGGCGGCTTCTACGCGGATGCTGACACTGTTGCTGCTCAGCCCATCAACACCTGGCCGCTCACAGGCACCCGGCCCTGGAGCCAGATGCAGTACAGATCAGGCAGTTACATGGACGGTTGGTCATTCCTCTACAATGTGACATGTGAGAGGCGCAGTTTCACCAGTCTCCTGTCCACAGAGCCACACGTGGGGGCCTTGGTGGGGTTTGAGGCTCATGCAGCCACACAGGAGGAGGCTGAGGCACATGGGTTTGCGAGGCCGCACCAGGTCACGCAGTGGGCACTGGGGGCCAAGCCTGGTCACCCTCTTACGTGTGGGATGGGTGGTCGCATCCGTGACTTTGTGGCAAAGGAGGCGGCAGGTGCATTCAAAGATAAGGTGAGCGGCCAAGCCGATGCATCCTGTTGCAACAAAGGTCTTGCCGTTGCAGGCTGACTCCTGACATGGCGCTAGCCTGCCGTTCACCCGGGCTGCACGTAGGGCTGGAGTGGCATGCGCACTGTGCTGGAGCGCACAGGACCAGCTCTGTGGACAGATGCCGTGGCCGACGTCATCCGCACCGCCTCGGTCCAAGGTGGCAGCAGCAGCCCAGATCTTGCTCACTTTGCCACAGCACATGGCGGAGATGTGTGGGAGGCGGGCGCGTCACCACCTGACTCAGCACCATTGCTGCGAGTGCTGCCCATCCCGGCTTGGGGCTGCCCTAGCATTATTGCTCAGTTCTCGCGCTGGTCACGACCCCCACCCATCCTGTTGTACCACATGTTCTTGGTGAGTTGGATACTCTTTGCTGCTTACGCGTTACGGTTTGCTTCCATGTGCACACTTGGCAGCCTGTACGAGCTATCATCATCCGGTTGGTGTTCATTCCCCACCTGTTCCATCTGAGACGAACCATCCCGGGGTTTACCGACATCGGTTTTTGAACCTGTATGCATCGTTACACCGCACAGGGGTCCTGGAAGGCAGCAACTCAACCGGCCAAGGGCAAGAGTAGAAATGTCACCGCAGCCAACAGCCACAAGGGCTAGTGTCCATCTTAGTGACATTGAACCTGAGTGATAGACGGCAAGCTAAACACATGACGAATAGTAATGAAGCGCTTTGGTGCAGTCAAGATCAGCATGTTGTTTGAATGCCTCCCTCTCCTCCTCCTTTTCTCCTCCTCCTTCTCGAAGACCATGTCTGGTGACCTTATGGCCCTGTCCAGTGTTGAGGTCTTTGCTTCTTTGGGTCACAAGTCCACAAGTCATGTAGTATGCTTTGCATCATCGAAAAGACGTTAGCACATCACCCAGATCCTTCATGTCAAACCTGTTGCATCAGACGTGCAATGACGCATGTCATGTGACATCTCCGCTGCTGGGCATGTGCCCGCCGATGCCTTGATATGTTACAGTGCCCCAGCCCACTGTGCATGGCCCTCGGGTGTTTTCAACTGCTTGGAGAGGTACGACAGGAAGTCAGCCGTGTAGTTCCTGCCACCCATGATGTCCATCCAGCTGCAAATCTTGTGCAGCTGCTCCCACTTGAGCCCTGCTCTGTCGGTCCACCCGGCTGCCTGCCAGTCCACGTAGTTGCCCTCTCCAACCTGTGCCGACACCATGCAACGATAGTGTGTGGGCCAGAACAGGTGCCAGGTGTGGTGAGGTGTGAGGATGCAGTCCAGAGCATACAAAATGGACTGGTGCAAGCTTTCATTCAAGCCTGATGAGCCCAACTTAAGGCGGCACATGAACAGGCAGTACGTCACACAAGGGCGCACCCCGCTGCAGCATTGCACCGTCCTGGAGAGCGCGAACTGCGTCGCAGCAGGTGGGCACCATGTGCGCGGGCATAGTGATGGTCATGATTGTGCAGAGTGACATGCTGTAGTGTATGCAACAGTGGCATGACTGGCACCACCTGTGTGCTTGCATCAAGACCAGCACAGCAGGAGAAGCGCCTGCCCCAGCGGCTGGATGGATCACGCACCCCGGTTGCACCCATCCTGGCTGGGTCCCACATTTTGGCCACAGGGTCAGTTGTGTCGGAGCCATCCGCTGCTGCGCCTGAGATCCCTTCGGCTTCCAGTGAGCTGCGCACCTCCGCCCATGGCCGCATGGGCACTGCAAAGTTTGCGTGCACCTCGACAGGATGCCGCTCATATACCATGCGCACCTGCAGAGGCGTCACAGCCAGCGAGAGCTCCATTGGTAATGCACAGGCTGCCAGGCCAGGATGTGGCAGGCAAGGGAGCCATGCCCAGGGGGCCAATAGTATCATCCAGGTGAGTATGAGGAGGCAATCCAGGGCTGGGCTTGCTGAGGTGGGGAGCAACTCAGCGGGCACAGGAAAAGCAGAGATGCCTGCAAGCTACACCACACACCGAGGGGTCCAGAACGAAGCGGTTGTAGCCCAGCCGCTCAAAATCCTCACACATCAGGCTGCACTCAGATGACCGGCACTGTGGGCAGCACGTGGCAGGCAACCACATGGTGAAGGAGAAGCGCGTCTGATGATGGCAGTCCATGATGCACGCATCACAGTGTGGCCTTCACTGTGTAGGCAGGTGGCTCCACAACAATGTGCTCCCTCTCCAAAGATGCAAGCCTTGCCAGCAGGTGCCCGCAGCCTCCTCACCTGGTTCACGTCCCCTTCTCCGTCCACTGCCTCCCCTGCTCTGAATCGCAGCCCATGCCGCGTGAACGGCAAGGCATTGAGCACTGCAAGGCCGTTCCAGCAGCAGTGCACGGGGAACGGGAGGCCTTTCTCAAGGCGCTCACGGCTTGGGCTGTGGCGGACATATGGTGCATGGGAGTTGAAGGACGTGCCCTCCACGTCACGTGCCACCCTGAGGGTACGAGTCATTTGTGGACACTGGCGCAGCTTGGACATGCAGTAACAGAGACGGGCTCGGCTCAACACTGCCTGCACAGCTCAGCTCAACAAATACATCACCACCACCACCACCCTTGACTCACCACATGTCATAGAAGGTCCACACCTTCAGCTGCCTGCGCGGTTGGCGTGCTGCAGCAGCTGCATCCTCAGCCCCTCCCAACATCCTACGGCCTGCACTGTTGCTGCCTGCAACCTGTTTTTTCCCAGTATGTCCTGCTACTGGTGCCCACCCACCGGCTGCAAGGCCCTCCAACCCACTGGTCTTCATAGAGCCTCCCCAGTCTGACCAGGCCCAAGCTCTGTCAGACTTGAGTGCTCGGGCACGGCGCTGACCATCACCATGACGGTACTGGAAATCAATGCCACATGCCAGGTCAGCTGACCTGTACTGCAGCAGGCGGCTAACATCTTGGGCGCAGAAATACACGTCATTGATGTATGCCACCTGCAGCACAGGCAGGAGTGCATCCGTCCTGTTGTAGTCATGGTTCAGGAAGCAAGAGGACAGTGGCAGCCTTTGGACCCACAATGGCCAAACAACATGCAAAAAAGCGGCCTTTGCCTCAACCGCGTCTGCGGACACAGCAGCATACCAATCAGCTATACAAACTATGCTTACCTTGTCCGCTGGGAAGCCATGAGGGAAGTCTGGGTGGGCATTTGACCATAGCGGCTTGAGCGCGTAGTTTCGGACCTTTGCCAGGAAGGAGATGCGGTACTCACCCTCACGCCGCCGCAGTGTGCCGTTGAACACGATAGTGGCCGGCACAGCTGCACGGATGACCAAGACGCAACATACACGGCCAGGGTTGTTGCCACATGGATTGATGACGTGGGCAGCCAGTCGAAGGGCATGTCCGGGCTGCATGCTGATGGGATCATGTATTCATGTGCCATGAGTGAAAACGATCACACCAGGCTCCATCCAACCTGTAGCAAGAACATGCTGTCAGTGCATGATGTATTGAGCTCCTCAGTCTTTCACCTGCAGCAGACAGCACATGGTCCAGCACAGCTTCCCACACGGGCGTGGCATCTGTGGAGCCACTCTCATAGATTGACACGTAAATATAATTTGGCTGAGCTGGTGGAGGTGCTAGCACCAGCCGCAGCAGCTGCAACAAGTAGTGGGGCATGAGGGCCTCGTTGTTCTTGAGAGCAGCAGCCACCAACAGCTTCATGCCTGGGGGAGGGTGAGTGGGTAGGTCTGTGTCATGGGTGCATGACCCCTGATCCCCGCCAGCGACCAGATGGGTGGCGATACAGGTGGCCATACGCTGCAGTACATCCGGTACACGTGCTGTGAGTGTGCTGATGTTGAGCACGTGCGCAGCCATGGCAGCCGAACGGGCCGCCTCCTGGTCCTTGAAAGCCACATCAATGGCGGTACGCAGCGCCGCCCTGTGTCAACACATCAGGTACATGACTGGCGGCCGCTTCGGTGCTTGACTAGCTTCGGCAATGCAGGCCCCCACCAAATGCTCATGGAAATCACATCAACGAGACAGATGGTTATGGGTACATCCTGAAATGCAGACAGCGCATGCAGTGGGCGTTGTGCACACGCCTGTTGTCGTGCAAGACCTCGTACTGCACCTGATCTCAGCAGGCGGGTGGTCCCCATGAATGGCTAGGCGTAGCAGGCGCTGGGAGCAGGCAAAGATGCGATGCAAGGGTGTGCCATGTTTGGGCTCCAGGTTGGCGTGTGGACCAACAAAGCGTCCCCGAGTGGCATTGGAGGTGGGTGCACCCCCCGAGGCACCACTGTCAGAGCCTCCAGCTGGATCCGCTGGCACTATTGAAGCGATCCCGGGCACCGCACCTGCAAACAGCACACAATTGAGGTCGAGCGTAGTGACCGTGCGTGCCCATTGTCGGCGAGCTCTGCACCCCATGTGTGTCCAGCCTCGACAAACACACTCACTCGCCCAGTTCCGAGTGCCAAGCCCAACGACGCACCAGATGCAACGCTCATTCCTCGCACTTGACCTTGCGCAACTGCCGCTCCAAGCAGAAATGCTGCCACCAGTGCCATAGACCGAAGCTGCACCATCGTGGATTTACCACCATAAAATAGACGACAACTCCAATTCATGAGAATGGTGGTGGTTCCAGGATCGGCCATCTAGGAGCGGTCAGTTTACACCGAGTCACTGCGATGGTCACGTCTTGAGCGGCACTATCGAGGCTCCGACTCTGATCATCCTGCCGATAAAAGACCTCAACATTGCTGGGAATTGAACCTGTACTGGTTTGTACTGCTTGACGGCCTTGGCCAGACCAAGAAGGGCACTAGGAACACGCTTCAACCTTGGAACCCACTCATGTATGCGCCTGAAAGCGCGCCTCCATCGACTGGGCTGGCACCAGGCAACATACAGCTGCTGCTACTCCTGCACATCCTCACGCTCTGCTGCTGTCCCCTCGTCCAGCACTCGTGCTGCCTGGTCCTGCAGGAAGATGAGAGCACGTGCAGGGGGCTCCTCAGTGTACACTCTGCACGTGCACTAGTCCAGGGCTCATGGCGTCATGGACACACACCTTGACCACCAGGCCCACCACACACAGCGCAGCCACCACAGCACGCACCTCCTCAGATAGCTGGTACAGCAGCATGGGTGGCGCCCGCGCCCAGCGAGAGAACTGTGCAACACTGGCGGGGCAGCCCCAAGCCGGCATGGGCAGCAGCCGCAGCAGTGGTGTGGCTGCACCGCGTGATGCAGGCCAAGCGCCAGCCGCGTCCACTGATGTGCTGCCTGCCGCCAGGGGCACAGCCCATGCGTCCCCCCCAGCTGGGGCCATTGCCTCAAGGCTGAGCCGTGTCTGCGTGTCTCCATGTGCTCTGGTGGTGTTGAGCAGCAGCTCAGACACAAAGTCAGTCCAAACCCCTGGCCCCGTGCGTTCTGACGGACCTGTGTTTGCTGGCCCCTCAACTGACCCAGTCCCTTGCTGCGATGCTCCTTCTCCGCTTGCAGAAGAGGAGGATGAAGATGGCGAGGCAGGGTTGTGTTCTGGCCCCGGCTCACGCAGGCGCTGGATGATGCGGGCACCAATGCCACACGTGAGGGGGTGGCCCGGCTGTGCCCCAAACACGGCCTGCATGACCTGGTGGGGCCGTGAGAAGCCCAGCTGCTGTGCCTCCTCCTTGGTGCTGGCAAACGTTTCCAGCCCCAGCAGTGCACCCACATGGGGCGCGTCAGATGGCGACGTCAGCTGCGTGCTGTTGCCCTGCCCGGTGTGCACGGCGCAGGTGGAGACGCGGGCCTCGTGCTGTGCTGCCCACCCCCCCACGTAATGGCCTGCTGCCTTGTTGGCATGACGCAGATGGAACCACGGCTGATGCCCGCCCAGCGGCCATGCGTCAATGGGCTGGGCTGCGATTGTGCTGGCATCAATGTAGAAGCCGCCATGAGTGCAGACAGCAGCATAGCGCCACACATCGGTGCGCTCCACTGGCTGTGGTCATCCAGCACAGAATAACAAACATCTGCTTCATTTTAATGAAGAAAGGTGCAGCTTATCCATGATGTAAGTTAGCATTGCGTTGTGCTCAGGCACTGCAACACACCATTCCAGTGCACTCTGTCCACCCACGTTTTTTAGCTTGTCAAAGTGGGGCAGCAGCTGAGGGTGGTGATCCACTATGAAGGCATGGGCGCTGCTGTCGTTCCACACATGGATGGTGTGGCGCGGGTTGAGCAGTGCCCATGTCGCGATGGACAGCGCCTGCAGACGACCATCGCCCAAGCACCAAGTCGCATCCAACATGATTGCTCATGCAGTGTGCCTGGTGCGAGCATTGTCAACATGCGCACTCAATTTGAAGATCGGGATGCGCACTACTGGTTGGGCTGACCTCACGGCGCATTCCACTGCACCAAACCTTGCAGCCTCCATCACATCTGGCTTTCAGCCACTTGAGCCCACCTGGTTGGGATTGACATTCATGTGCTCTGCCACATACATGTGGATGAGGCGTGGGATGGTGCCTGGGGCTGGGTCTTCACTATCGTAGGGAGTCACGGGAGGGGCTGACGTGATGGTTGCTACCTTGTGGTGCTGCAGGGATGCAGCTGTCTGCACCGCAGATACCACCTCGTCCAGGCGGCGTGCACTGCTGCTCTGCCAGGCCAGTGGCAGGTTGTAGCTGGTGAACTGCAGACAGGTTGTGCAGGCAGGGGAGTGGCATGCAGTCCGACATCATGCATACCTGCATCCATGACCCCCCAGATCCCCCGCCCCAGGCCGTCTGCATAGCCTCGGTGACTGCTCGGAACCGGTGGGCTCATGCTCCGACTGGCAATGCAGGGGGACGGATTGCCCGATGCGAACGGGTCACATCATGTGAAGCGTTCTTGGTCCCTACCAGCGTGTACGTTGGCGTCCTATAGCTGCGCGAACTGATACCTGAGGCCTTCAAACAAATGTCGCGTGGCCGAGGCAGGTGCTGAGATACGGCGTTAAGCTGATATACATGCTGTAGTATAAACATTAGTTTTATCATAAAATTGGATGGATTCATCTCTGCGCAGCGGAGGAAACCACGAGGACCAGAGCAACAGTGTTATTCAGACTCAGAAATACATCTAAACTAACTTTTCCCGCAAGTATCAACCTCGTATGCAAGGGTAGGGCTTAGGCAGGGTTCATACGGGAAATTGTTTCTTGTGTCACTCCCAGGTGAATCACGCCGTTATAATAATGTAATCATGTTGCGCCTGAAACAGGTAATGGTAATTGTTCACGCCAACCCCGCATTTATGACAGCTGGCTGTCCATCTATCATGTTATGGCAGACTGTCCCAGTTGACACCATCGAGAACTGCTGCTGTCAAGTTAAGTCCCTGCCCAACCTCTGACTCCAGCTCCTGCATGGAGAGTATTGATG
Source organism: Haematococcus sp. NG2 (assembly GCA_004335575.1). NCBI lineage: Eukaryota > Viridiplantae > Chlorophyta > Chlorophyceae > Chlamydomonadales > Haematococcaceae > Haematococcus > Haematococcus sp. NG2. The sequence goes on from QAXD01000187.1 coordinate 710,683, forward strand.
CTGTGCTACCTGCGCTCACCACCATCCTGCCACTACACTGAATGTAGCCACTCAGCTCAGCCATGCGCAGTCCCTACTCACCCACCCACTTTGCCCGGCCCTCTGGTGTGCTGAGCTGTTGGGATAGGTATGTGAGGAACTCGGCTGTGAAGTTCCTTGGGCCCTTGATCTCCACCTGACCACAGCGTGTCCAGTGCTCCCAGTCCATGTGGCCCTCATCATCTGCGCCACAGCACAGCTCTGTGGCCGAGGGCGTCAGCTGCAGCGGCGGTACACGCACCAGTCGGTGCACAGCGCACTGTTGACTGATATACTTTACATGACGGAGGCAATCATGGCAATGCTGCAAGAAGTTGGGCATCTGTGCAGGCGCCACAGCAGTCGCATGCCGTCTCACACGCGTGTGATGTGAACGTGTCCTACCTCATCGCCAGCTCCAGACTGCTGTGAGCATGTGACCGCAAGAAAAGCAATAAAAGAGCGACTCACCCCATTGCCTGCCATGAAGGCTGGGTCCCATAAGTGGGCAGCAGGGTCCCTACCACTGCTGTCGTTATTGTTGCCACCAACACCGCTGCTGGCGTCCAGTGCCAGCCAATCCTGTGCATCACCACTGACCCCATTCTCCGCGTTTGCCATGCTGCTGTCAGTGGTGGTGGTGGTGGGGACCAACTTTGACTCCTGCGCAAGTGCATCGCTCACGTCTGACCAGTTGCGCACAAGGCCTGGGTAGTGCGTGTGGGGGGTTGTGGCCTCTGGGAGGTAGGCCAGCCGCACAGAGGGGTCCACAATGAACCGGCTGTAACCCAGCCGCTGGAAATCATCGCACATCAGGCTGCACTCCGATGCCCGGCACTGCAGTGCACATCATGAGGAGCAGGCAAGGGTAACCTGACTCAGATGAAGCCAGAACAGCAGAAGGATATATGCTTCGAACTTAAGAGTGGCATTGCACCACGCACTGCTGAGCACATGGCAGGTGGCAAGCGTCCGAGGTGCTGGGTGCGCTGAGTGCCATCCTGATCACCCATCTCTGCGTTGCTGCCACATGTGACAGTTACCTCTCCCTCCACCTCCACGCCCCCTCTGAACCGCAGCCCATGATGTGTGAACGGGGCGGCATTCATCACAGCCAGCCCATTCCAGCAGCAGTGCACAGGAAAAGGGAGGCCGTCGTGGAACCGCCTCCGGCTTGGCTCATGGTGTATGTATGGGAAGTGGGAGTCAATCTTGTTGCCCCCAATGTCGCGGCCAACCCAGACATCATAAAAGCGCCACTCACGCGGCACACGCCGCTCCGCCTGGCCTGCCAACAGGGACCGAGGAAGGCCCCCTGCCTGCCGCATCTCTACTGTTGCTCGCCTGGCATTGAAGCTGTGGTCGAGGCTGGCATGATGGCTGGCATGCAGCATGCTGCGGTGCCGCCGTCGATATTGTGTATAGTCCATTCCACATGCCAGGTCAGCTGACCGATACTGCAGCAGGCGGCTAACATCTTGGGCGCAAAAAAACACGTCGTTGATGTACGCCACCTGCAGTACACATAGTGTTGCAACATGCGTTGACCCACCGCCAATCTTGTTACAGTTGTTAGGCATCAGACTGACACAACCGATGGATGTGCAAGATGAACCCCTGCAACAACTCACGCAATTCACACCAGGAGCAGAAACAGGCGAGACACACCGGCACCATCCAAAGCAAGCTCCCCATCCCTACACCTTGTCAGCTGGGAAACCAGACGGGAACTGTGGGTGCGTGTTGAACCACAATGGACGCAACACTGTGTTGCGCACACGCGCCAGGAATGAGATCCGGTAATCGCTGGGGCCACGGGCCAGCGTGCCGTTGATCACAATTGTCGCTGGTACTCCTGCCGCGCATGACATACACCGATTCACTCTGCTGAACAGCAGTGCTTAAACGGTTGCTACAGGTGCGGAGCAGAGCACGGCACAGCTTGGGCTTCAGGTCATGCTCGAGCTGTCAAGTGGAAGAGAGCAGGCACACGCGCACCTGATGCAGCAAGCAGGTGGTCGAGCACGGCCAGCCACACAGGTGTGCCGTCTGTCGAGCTGCTCTCGTACAGGGACACATACACCTGCACCAACCATGGGCAGAGGCCACAGCCAGTCACCGGTGTGTTGGTATCAATCTCGAAGCTGCGGCGCAGACCCCACGCACCCCCATTCTTACTTCTGACGCACGCACATCGTTGAGCCAGTGTAGCCCAGCAGCAGGCATGAGCACCAGGCGCAGCAATTGTGTGAGGTAGTGCGGCATGATGTGGGCGCTGTTCCTCAGTGCTGCGGCCACCAACAGCCGCAGACCTGGAGGTGGTGTGGGGGGGAGCTCGGGGTCATGCATGCACGGGTAGTGGTGCCCAGATGCTACCAAGTGTGCTGCCACACATGATGCCATGCGAGCTAGGGAACTGGCGTGCTGGTGGTGGGTAACAGAGGCATGGCCGCTGGCTGTGGAATGGTTGCCTGAGCCTCCTGCGGCATGGTGGGCCGTGTGGTTTGCTGCATGGTGGCTGCTGTTCACTGCATGCTTTGCAGCTGCAGGGTTGTGGAAGGCATGGTCCACTGCTGCCGCCAGTGATGCCCTGTGTGTGCGTATCAGGAGCACAACAACACTCAGTGCACGTGGACAGCCAGTGCTTGCCAGCGTGGGCAAGAGCGTCTACTACTGCTGGCAGTGCCCGCCTAGTAGCCAGCCATAGGCGCATTGTTTTGTTGCGACTTGCCCTGCGCAGGCATACAGCCCTCACTGCAACATGGCGGGGTTCCGTTCTGCGGCATACATCCACTCTGGTATGCGAAGGGACAGGCTGACCCAGGCACACCTGATCTTGGCTGGCGTATGCTCCCCTGTGGCTGCCATAGACAGAAGCCGCTTTGAGCAAACAAACAGTCGGTGAAGTGCTGTCCCATGCTTTGGCTCCAGGTGGCTGTGCCGTTCCTGATGATGTGCCTGGGACGAGAGACCTGCCCCATGAACGAACGGTGGTGAGGCGTAACAGTATTGAGTTCGACACGCGTCCCACTTGTCGATGAACGTCAACATGTGCATACAAGCAAGCACTTCTGGACCAGATGGAGAGCACCTGTGCAGCTCCTCAACGCAATGGCCAGAATGAAGAACAATACTTCAGGCTTTGAGAATTGGCACACGCGCATGGGTACCAGCAGTAGAGTATGCTCCAGCTTTGCAGATGGTCGTCATTCATAACATTTTGATAACCCAGTGCGGTAAATTAAACAATTCAGCGCTGAAATCGCTGACGACGAGCTGTTGTATTCATGGTCACATCCAAGTGTGTTGTGCCTCGGGCTCATCCGAGAAGCCTAGTTCACATAGCAAGTTTTGTGCTGCATTTAATCATGAGGATTAACATCTCGACAATCGGCTCATGGCTGCATTCACCCGTTTCTCGGTTCGTTCGGTATCTGCCTCATGTTTACAGGCAATATTTTTTGCATCAATCATCAGCCATGCTACTGCGGAAAGCGTTCAAGCGGAAATGCTCAAGCACTGTTTCAATAATGGGGAAGGAACATGGACATCCGCCACGTTCCGTGACTATATTGCTGACAAACCCACAAGGTAAGGAGTGTGGCAACGTGCATGACCGCAGCGCGTTGTTGGGGCGTGGGCAGAAGGGGCATTGTGATCCAAGGTGAACCCTACATGGTTCATGTCTGGCCTCGTTTGGGCGCCATGCATGAAGCGATCAGCTGCAGTTCCCCATGCAAGTGGCATGGCCATCCGTACGTAAACCTGCTTGCAGGTTGCAACTCCACACAGTGCTGTGGTCACAAAAGCCAGGTGCTGCACTGGGAGTCTTGCCATCTCTCACTGTTTTCACGGTGGCAAACCCAGCACGCCTTGAAGCACTCCAGTCGCAGTGCATTGCCTGGTCTGGGCCCTTAGCAGTGGGAGTGTATGTTCCACTTGACCATAGCAGTGGGCAGCAGCACCTGTCTGAGCGCGCAAATGCCACCCTGAACAAGTACGAGGCATCACTCCGGCAATTCTTTGAACGGTGCGCACTTGCCAGTTCAACAGCATGTGGATCACTGCAACGTGCGTGCCACGCACACCATGCGCCACAGCGCCGCTCACTGCCTGCAGCTGCCACATGTCATGTGTCAGTCGGGCCCTTGGCCACCTGCTCAGCTTCCTCACCTCACCACCTCCTCCCAGGATGGAGGCCCTCCCACACGCATGTGCGCTGCGGCTGCTGCTGCTGTATGAGCTAGTGGGGGAGCCAGTGATGCACAAGCTGTTCCCCAAGTGCGCGGTGCTCAACGCCGCCCTGCTAGCGGCCGACACCCCGCTGGTGGCCATGCTGGACGTGGACCTGCTGCCCAGCAGGGCCCTCACGACTGACATCCTGAACAACCCCACAGAGTGCGCACACTGAGACAGCTGCTGCTCTGAACCACCTTGAAATGTTGCAATGTGTAGGGATTGGGGTTATGGATTTGAAAGGAATTGGGTTGGGTGCAGGAGGTGCTTGATTGATTGCCACATTTGTCACACTTGGGGGCGCAGGGCATACAAGTTGGTGTCGACACTGCAGCAGCACAAGGCGGTGGTGGTCTTGCCAGCTTTTGAGCCCATCAAACAAGACATACAGGTGTGGCCTGGCGTAACTTCAAACCATGCTGCCACACATGGTCAGCGCTCATTCTTGAACAGGCAGGATGGCAGAACTCAACATCGCACAGCGCCACACAGCGTAAACCCAACTTTCCGCTTTCAACAACAGCTACTTCCTTTCACTGCTGCTTTCCTGTCAGGATTACATCCAGAATCTGCACCAGAAGGTGGACCTGGCGCTGCGTGTGATCAATGGGTCCAAGGAGGAGTTGTGGCGTGAAATCAAGCGCAGGACCATCACACTGTTTGATGATGTGTGGCACCCTGAGGGTCACCGGGCAACCAACTTGGAGAGGTGGCTGAACACAAATCACATGTACAAGGTGTGCTGCTACACATCGCACAATTTGCTACTTTACTGTGAAGAAGGTTCTCATGGGTGCATAACTGCATATCACTGACTGTTCAAATTTGGTGCATACATACCCAACACCGTATGCGGTCTTGTACCACCACAGGCCGAGTTTGAGTTCCAATTTGAGCCATGGTACATGATGGAGCGGTACAGCGCCATCCAGTACGACCTGCGGTACCGTGGCTACGGGCGTGAGAAGCTTGCACAGCTGATGCACGTGAACGCGTCAGGCTACCAGATGCTGGTGCACCCCACAGTCTTCATCGTACATAGGTGTGAGCAAGATGAAGTGTTGCAGATTACGCGGCAATCAACATCATCCTGGAGGATCATGGACTCGCAGCTGGAAGAACCTCACAACATTGTGGAACAAATTTCATCATCCATATACCGCCCCATAGCCGCACGCCCCCTGTTCCCGCATATGCTGCTGCAGGCCACATGACTTCAGTCCCTCCATGCGCATGTTTAGCGACGCGCTGTTCAACCCACACGTGCAAGCCATCGTGAACGAGAAGGACCCTGAGAAGGCGGCAGCCATGATGAAGCTCATCATTGCGTCAGGCAACCCAAGGAACTGGGGAAAGGTGTGTTGGTGCTGCCCGTGGGGTCATACCTCCCTAGGCGGGTGGTGTAGATCCATGTGGTGGGAAAGCCAGTGGGAAACCTGGGAGCAGATTGTCCCACAGTTGCTACAGCTGTGCCAGCAAGTACATGCATGGCATGGCGCTGTGCATGACTCTGCTCTTGAAATATATTCAATGCCCACAGGTACAGTTCATTAAGGATACCTTCACATTGAACAGGGAGCTGGATGCATTGCGTGATGGCACGTACAGCGTGCTGCTGGCGCCAGCTACCGAGCACTGCAGGCGGGTCCTGCCTTGGTGGACGAAGAGATCCCATCCGTTGCATAGACAGCAGCAGATGGCAAGGCAGATATGATTACACACCACTGGCTAAGGGCATGGACCGCATGCACCATTGCACAACCCTGTGATGTGTCGCAGCTTTTTGTGAAAACACAACTTCACAGTGCCCCATTCGTGCCTGTCACCTGACTTTGCCACACATGACATCCATCAACTGCAATCATGGCAATGCAAAGACTGGGCAGAGCTGGAGCTTGTAACCAGACCTGACAGACCAGCCTGCAGTTTGATAGCCTGAGTTGAGTTTTGTGACGTGGGCATCCATCCAGCAGGGTCCAGGCCCTAGGAAGCCCCGTGTCGGTCACAATGGTCACAATTCGCTCTCAGGCGGGGGCTCCCGCACACCTGCCGAGTAGTTGACCTTCATGCCAGCAATCTCAGCAAACGCACGGTCCTGCTGTCGGTCCAGCTGCAAGGCAGGGGATTGGTTGGGAAGGAGCATAGGCAGGTGATGGCAATTGAGTGAAGCAGCCACACTGCACATACAAACCAGGGCATGGTCTATACCAATCCATCAACGGCAGCATATGCTAAGGTTGAGTGGCAAGAAACCCGTGCGCAAAGAAAGTCCTTGTTATGCACCGAGCAAGGTATCCATGCCTCAAACCAGAAGACAGCTGTCTTACGTACCACGCTGCTGCTGCCCTTGCCAGTGCCTGAACCACCCTTGCGTGAGCCAGAAGACACTGGTGGGTCCTCCTCAGGCTTTTGCACCAGCCACACCTCCACCACCGCTACCTGTTCCCAGCAGATTCAAGAGAGGCGCAACAGGCATGCGGCCGGGTGTGAGCTTCCTCTGCAAGACGTGCAAGTGCACTCCTTGGCGGGCATCGTGAGACCAGCAGTCCATGAACCCATCTAGACCCATCTACTTCTACAAAGCACAACCGCTCTATCATGTTGAATGCCTGATCAACCGTATACCTAGCCCTCACCTCAAACACTTGCATAGCACTGAGTGAGGGTGAGCCGTATGTGGCAATGGGCCGTGACATGCCGCTGTCCAACGTGGCATCCACGTACACCGCAAACTGCCCAGCGACACCCTGCAGCCGGCGTTGGCAGCATTCGACAATTAGGACACAACCTACGTACATATGAAGCCGTGCTTGGTAGATGTGGTCAGTTCAGGGATGTGCACAAGTGCATGGTTGCTCCAACAGCAGCCCCCCACACACCTGTGCACCACCAAAGCCCAGGCCATTGGGCAGCTCAGAGAAGCCGATGCCGCACCACTGGAAGTTGGAGTTCACACCAGTGGCTGAGAACACCTGCGCAGCATCATGGCAGGCATCAGTGAGCAGCGACATGACCACCTGTGAGATGCAGCAGTGTGGCAACATCAGCGTTGGTGGGTTCCACCTTGCCTGCACCAATCCAAGCAAAAGTACACGCCAAGGAGCCGCTGATGACGTGTGCAGGTGATGTGGCCCCACACCTGAAGTGCGGGCGCCACGCCAAAAACAAATGAGGCGGCATCCCCATAGTATGACCCGCTCTTCTTCCACTCCTTGCTTGCAAACCCACCCTGCACGCAGCCGCACAGTACGATTTGTGATGAAACATGTGACGGTGTGTGCCCGCTGGAGGATAGTGTGTCAGCAGCACATCACAACCTCTGCCTTGCAACATGCCAGCCTTCATGCGGCAACAATTCGACAGCAGGACACCAGTCCACAGAGGACACCTCATGTCATCCTTGACACAAAGCAAGCCATCAAGCTTGCACAAGGCAGCACCGGCATGCAGACTACACAGGCTGCCACGCACCATGATGTGCCCCCCTTTGTCCTTGATCAGCAGCAGTGTGGGGCCGGCCGCTTGTGACACACGGCCAAAGCACGTGTTGAACGACTTGCCATCACGCTGCACGGCAGCATGTACGCACATTTCAGCTCGATAGAGGCATAGATTTCGATTGTGCGCCAACTCACAGCCTGCCTTCATGCTCTGGCCATGCCGTCACTCCCTCACCACGCACAGACCAGCTTCAGCAGGACAGTGCTGATGCGCTGCCGCAAAGCAGGCGCCCTCCAAGACAGCAAGCAAGTGCAGTCCACACGGCATGCACACACCTGAGAGTGGAACACCAGCCGCCACTCCTCCCGCATGTCAGGCACCAGGCATGAGGACAGCAGCACAGCGGCCGCTGGATGCAGCAGCAGGTCATGTGCGTTGAGCGGGCCCACGTCCAGCAACCGGGGCAGCCGCAGGGTTCCTGGCACCTTCAGTGACATGCTGGCCGCCGCATGAGCAGCTGCCATGTCCTTGCGTGAACTGGCTGTGTCGTTGGCAGGGAGCGGGTCAGCACCTCTGGGTGCACCGGCATGGATGAGGAGTGAGGAGAGGATGACGTGTACTGCTGGCAGTGCCTTGACCCACTTCTCATACCCTTCCCGCGTGAGCTCAAAGGCGGAGGAGGTTGCAGCTGGACCGGCTGCATGCCTCAGCGCGCCTTCTGCTGCAGCAGCCACCACAGACCCAGGGATGGCAGCGGGGGGCAGCTCCAGCACAAAGGCTAGGATGGCTGACATGGCCTGTGCAAGGCCTGGCTCTGTGATGGCACATGAGTTATGCGCTGCTTGTGCCGCCTGCATGGGGTGAGCAGCTGGTGGTACGTGCTCGTGGTTGTTCGACTGCAATGACGTGGAGGTATGTGGGGCAGCAACTGAGGGCTTGTTTCCAGCCGCTGCAGTTGTTGTATATTGTTGTTGCCGCTGCGACTGTTGCGCGTGTGGCCCCAAGCCACGTGGGCTGTGGGTGTGGGGCTCTTGGCTGGAGGGGCTGGAGGCGTCGCGGGACGATGACTTGCGTGCGTACTGTACCCTGCTGCTGTCAGCAGCACCGAACGTCCTGATGGTGCCGCCAGGGCCACTGCTGGTGCTGCTGCTGGCGTTTTTGCCGCTGGCCAGGTGGCGCAGCATCGCAAAGGAGAAATCGCGGGATGCATCTTCTCCCATGTACTCACAACATGCCTGCAGCAGCAGCATTTCCGGCCACAGCAGGATACAGTGCCACCTTTGAAACTGAACACTGAGGCAGTTGACTTGCGCCTGCATGTCGCTGAATCCGTGCCTGTATGCATAGTATGCTGCCACCCGTGCCGGCGCCAACACAGCATGCCTGCCACACCTTCGCTTCGATGATGTCAACCTCGGTCACTGCCATTTTGCCATGACCCACAACGTGGAACAAGGCACGTGCAACCTGGCTGTTGGCCTGCGTGCTTGTCAGCTGGCACAAGCCTGTGGCAAACGATGAAAGATCCAGCTGTCCACCTCCTGCACAGCATGGGGAGGTGCACACATCATCGTTGTACGCGCTGGCCACAGTTCCAAAAGCCCGCTGCTCACATGAGGAGCCAGGCGCACAGCACACACGTGCAACACGCGCTACGCACCAGCATGCGCAATGTGCTGGTGCAGCGCCTGCAGCTCTTCTTTGGTGAAGCACTTGACAGCTTCTGTGCGATGCTGCTGCACGCCCCAAAGCCAGTCCGTCCATCTAGAAAGCCAGCCAGACATGATGCCCCTTGCCTACTAGGGTTCACATCGTCATTTTTGGTTTGCGATCCATATGTTATAAACAATAAGAAAATCCTAAGGGAATACAGCGACCTGATTGTGGCGTCAAGAAGATATTTGGCCACACATTTGGCCTATGATTTTGATAGTCGCATTTGGTCTTGCGCAGCATGCGTTATAACTTAACTTGTATGTGTGGCCGCCTTGGGGCGTGACAGCATACACACAGCTGGACTGGGGGCCGCGGCACAGCCTGCCAGCGGCAATACTTCACAATCCGCTAGATAATATGCTTTGCTGAGTTTATTCAGAACATTCAAGACGCCTCAGATCTCGCGATCTAAGCAGTGGTCAAGGTCATGGAGACCATGCGCGCATGAGGCGCACACAGGGCATGTCAAGGTGTCAACACCATAGCCAGTACTAATACCACGCCATCCATAAGCTCCAGGAACAGTACTCAACGCAGCGATGGCACAAAAGAAGAGCGTGGACGAGTTCTGGAAAGAGCTGAATGCGCGGCCGGCACCCCGCATGGGCACGGCAGGCGGCATCACCAGCATGCCTGGCATCACCAGCATCACACGGGTGCTGCCGAAGACCAAGCCCAGCATTCCTGCAGACACAGCCATTGAGGATGTGCCCCTGAACAGCAGCGCAGACGCGGCTCGCAAAGCAGCTGCGTCGTATGACCCCACCAAGGCAGGTGTGACGCCGGAGGAGCTGGCAGCGTATGTGGCCACCATGCAGCGGACCATCAACTGCCTGTCAGACCCAGACCGAGCAACCCGCAGACAGGCAGCAGTCAGCGTGCAGACAAAGCTCACAAAGGGAGATGCAGCCACACCAGCGGCCAGCCCCGCGATGCTGCAGGCCGTGGTGTGTGGGCCGCTGCTGTCGCCCCTGGTCACCATGATCCAGGACGTAGTGGAGAAGAGCAGGTGGGCAGGCGGGAGGGATGAGAGGGGGTCTCATGTTCACACCATCGCGTTCCTGCTGTTGGCTAGGGAGCAGCACCACCGGACACGAGCCCAGGGTGCGCCATCGCCCTGCACACATCTCGGACAGCGCATGCCGGCCCCATCACTGCCACAGGCTCACACCCTGACCACCACACGCGTGCAGGTCGGTGGCCGTGGAGCTTCTGGGCCACGCAGCACGCACCATCGCGGACCTCAGCCCACTGCTGCCGGTGCTGATGCCCGAGCTGCTCAAGCGCATGGGGCACCTGCCCGTGGTGGAGCCGGCGGAGGAGATCCGGCTGGGGCTGGCGCAGCTGGTGGCGGCGGTGGTGGAGCGTGCAGAGCCGCGGACCACGGCCACATACGCGGCAGACCTGTGCATGTTCTTGTGCAGGTGTGGCGCGCAGGATGTGCGGTGTGCATGAAGCGTACAGGCGTGCTGTGTATGTATGCTGCGTATGGCTTTTGCTTTCAGTACTGCAGTGCGAGGCCGCTTACATATACTGACGAGCCCGCTTACATATACTAACGAGCCCGCTTACATATACTTGACATGCATGTGCACGCATGCCCTGCATGGAGCCATGCACGTGTTGCTATCCGCTGTCATGCCTCAGATGCTCACAACCCATATGGCGTGGTGTAACCCGTTGGCATTCCAGGGCGTTGGAGGACGGATACCATGAGATCAAGAAGGTGGGCTGCAGCTGCGCGGCGGAGCTGGCCGCGCGCGTGCCCGCCGACGTGCTGTCTCAGCACACAGAGAAGCTGGTGGCCACGCTGCTGGCCAACCTGGGCCACCAGCACTCACGCGTGCGTGTGGCAGTGCTGGAGGCACTGGTGCCCCTGGTGGGCCGGGGTGCTGTGCCCCCGGGCTCGGTCCAGTCCGTTGTGGCACCGGGTGTGCGCCCCGTGGCGTATGACCGTGCGCCAAACGTGCGTGAGGCCCTGTTCGAGGCCCTGGCTTTCTGGCTGGGGGGCAGCCCACCCAAAGGGGCAGATATGCGACTGGGGGGGCATGTTGTGGACGCGGCAGCTGCGCGGGCGTACGCGCCAGACCTCATCCCGCTGCTGCTCATCGGTGTGACTGACCCGCAGCCACCCGTGGCCTCCCTTGCGCTGTCGCTGGTGGAGGCGGTGGGCACGGCGTGGGTCACGCACCATGGGGCGGGGGCAGGGAACGCAGCAGCAGGAGCTGCAGCTGTGGGTGGGGATGTGGACATGGCAGAGAGCAGCAGTAGGGCAGCAGCAGGGGGGCAGGAGGTGGACACGGGGCGGGCGGCTGCAGTGCTGGCGTCGCAGCTGGGGCCGCCATACACGGGGCGGCCTGGGGCGGGGGCGCGGCTCATGGTGCAGGCCCTGCTGCCGCAGCTGCTGCCCCCCGTGATCAGGGAGCTGGGGGAGTGGATGGTGGTGCAGCGCGCATGTGCAGCACGGTCCCTGCACACCACGTTGGTGCTGGCAGAGGATGGCGCCACAGAGCACCTGGCATCACTACTGCCTCCGTTGTGCACATCTGTGGGGGACGAGGACCCTGAGGTAGCGGGCTACGTGGTGCGGTCAGTGCACGTGCTGGGTGCACACGTGGCGGCAAGGCGGTGGCTACCCCTTGCACTGGACCACCTGTCAAAGTGGGTGGTGAATTGAAGTGCCTGGTTTGCGTACAGGCTACTCCGTGCATCACTGCCGCAAACCGCATGGGCTGCTGCATCCCTGCCACTGCACCGGCACCAGCCCCATGCTGCTTGTGCCTGCACCTGCTCCCACACTGCAGCGCCAAGCTGTCCACTGCGCAGCGCACCAACGCGCTGGTGGTGCTGTCAGGGCTGCTGCATGCGGCCGGGTTGGCACAGCAGGCCCTGCCTGAGGAGCTGCTGGGGGTGCTGGGCTCCGCGCTGGTGTCGGATGAGGTGCGGGGCTCATGTGACGCGGCCCCTGCGCGGCAGCAGCTGCTGGCGGTGGCCTCCAACGTTATGCGTTGGGCGGGGCCCAAGTGCGCCGCCATCAGCATGCAGCTCTACACGCTGCTGCTGCAGCTGCTGGGGCATGAGAAGGAGGTGGGCAGGCGGGGCGCGGTGACGGAGGCGATGCAGCAGTGTGCGCAGTGCTGTGGGGCAGCGGACTGGGAGGCGCTGGCGGAGCAGCACGCTGATGCACTGCTGGCAGCCGTGAGCGCAGATGTGGCCGAGTGAGTCTGTGTACGCCCCACCCTCCAGCACTGCTGGTGTTCCAGCGTGCATCACTTGGCATGGTGCTGGTGCTGCAAGGCAGGTTGCAGGAAGCGTTGTTCAAAGTGGTGCATCCCCCTCAACACACAAGCTGTTGCTGTATTTCGCTCTGAGCCGCTGACACGAGACCCCTGCATGGCCCCTGGCAACCTGCCCTGTGTTCACAGGTGGTCCGCTGAGTCCAGCAACTTTCTGGTGTTGCGCGCGCTGCTGCTGACGGCAGGGCCTGCCACACTGTCCCGCCTCGCACCCCGTGTGTTCGCGCTGCTCAAGCCGCTGCTGGCGGACCACGAGGGCGACGCGCAGCTGCGGCTGTCAGCGCTGCAGCTGGTGGATGAGCTGCTGGAGGATGCGCGGCGGTGTGTGGGAGCGCTGGGCTGTGCGTTGTGTGGTAGCAGGGTGATGCTGCAGCGGGTCCAGGCTCATCGCATGGGCCTGATCGGGGGCCTGAGATTGATTGACGTACGCTACAGTCAAGTACCACCAGGTCATGAGCGCGTGCGATTGCCCAGCCATGTGGCTGAGCTGTAGCCGCTTGTTGCTCTTGCACGCATTGCCAGGGGTGCTGCTCTGGGCGGCGACAACGCGGCTGGCCTGCTTGATGCTGTGCTGCTGCCGCCGCTCGCGTGGCGCGCGGGCAAGACGGCGGCCGCTGTGCGCTTTGCGTCCGTCACTGCGCTTGCCACACTGCTGCGCAACAAGTTGGTGGGGCGGCGGCCGCTGATGGCACGTATCAACGACGGCACCCTGCTGCCGCTCATCGCACAGGAGCTGGATGAGGACTGGTGGGTGTGCGGTGCGGTTCTACTGCACTGTGATGTGCGGGTGTGCACAAGAACTTGTGTGTTTGCTCGGTGCTGTGTTGCTTGGTGCTTGGCCAGCGCACTGGGATCATATGCTGCTGCTGCTGCTGCTGCTGCTGCAGCTGGCTTGCATTGCAGCCCAACCCACCTGATAGTGAGTCTTGACAGGCTCCAACTGTCCAAGCCCAAGACACCTGCCATGCTGCTGCGCTGTGTTGTGTGCGCCACAGGTACGTTGACGTGCGCAACGCAGCGTGCTATGTAGCAGAGCAGCTGCTGCTGGTGGTGGGGCCGTGGCTGGGTCACGAACCACGCCGTGCCTTATACCCAGAGCTGCTCAAGCGGCTGGATGACTCGTCCAACCAGGTGCGCATCCCACTGCTGCGTGGTGCAGTCCTTCGTTTCTCATCCTCGCTTGCAGTGCAACCCTGCACCATGACCTGTTGCGCCCTGACTCTGGTGTTGGCATGGGGCCTTGTGTGACATGTGTGTGTGATCCGCAGGTGCGTGTCGCGGCGTGCCGCGCCTTGGTGGCCTTCTGCACCACCATGCAGCTAGATTACTGTGAGACCAACGCGGGGTACTTGGCAGCTGGGGTGGTCATCCACATGGATGACTCAGACTTGGGAGTGCAGGTGCGCTGTCAGTTGTCTCAACACTGCACCATGGGATGGTTGAAGTGTGTTTGTGCTGTGCTGTGCTGTGCTGTGCTGTGCTGTGCTGTGCTGTGCTGTGCTGCGCGCCACTGCATCAAGGTTTGGCAAGTCCAATCTTCTGTGCCATGTGTCAGCAAGAACCAGTGCCATTTGTGGGAGCTCGGGGCAGAGTGCTTGCAGCTTGCATCATCTCACAGCACGTGCTTACACAACGGCCAAGGTAGTGCACAACATGCGTGCGCTCACAACCGTCTGCAGGAGGCGGCATGTGCTGTGCTAGAGGCACTTGCGTCAAAGAAACCTGATGCAGTGCGCGCGGAGGTGAGCAAGGTGCTGGAGCGCTTCCGCTCAAAGCACTACTGCCACCGTGTGCTGGCGGCATGCAATGCACCACAGCAGTCACCGCTGGCATCAGCTGCTGCAGAAGATGAGGATATGGATGAGGCAACATGAGGCAAGACACAGTGCAAGAATAAGATTGCAGGCACTGCAAGAGCGCTGGTGGCAGGAGCTGCTGTAACAAGTGGGACAGTGCATTTCATAGGCTTTGATGTTTTTGAACAGCGAGGCACTGTGCACAAAGACTGATGCTGGCACAGTTACACTTGCAACCGAAGTGTGGTCTAAGGTGGACAGAAAAGCAAATCAGAACATAAAGAATGAGTGCCTGAATATATCATATGGGATATGGCAGAAAAGGGAAGCATCACAAGGTTCATGTGCCCCATTGGATCAGACTGCTCAAACGTCAAAGGTTGATTACAAGCAATCTGAATCCATCTGATCTGAACCTGAGCTTGTGGAGCAATTTAGGCGGGACAGGGAGTCCAGTCACAAAGCCAGAATTGCGGCATTGCGCGTCAGAGTGTATTCAAGCATGGCTGGGCATTCATGGCGTGATTCAGACTGTATTCATGGCTGTTTATTCGTTCACGGTCTCATCCAGAGTGTAATCATGGCTGGGGTTTATGCAGGGTCTGGTTGCACCAGCATGTCAACACTGTGCAGTGTGTGAGTGGTAGCTTTTGCAACGACAAACATCTCTTTCAAAGACTCAAAAGATCATGAATCAGTAGAGCCTCTGCATGATATGATAACATGCACAATGCCCTCAAACTTGAGCCCAAGTTTGAAACTTTATTCACCTCGAGTTCAAGGGTTTGCCTAAACCCTGTCATGTGATCGAATCTTCAGACAGGGGAAGCTGCTACCAGAAGGGCCAAGATCAGGCTTGAGTATCACCCACACAACCCCTAAAACATGTAGCACCTCGACTTTCACAAACACACAATGCTCTCTCGCACGAAGTCTGAGGGCCGTATGCAGGCTCTTTTGAACAAAGAAGATGCAGAAGACGATGATCCAATGGTCCCGGACCGTGACTCTGCACAAGTCAGCGTGTTGGTGGAGCCCGAGGAGCGCGATGCGCTGCTGCGGCGCATGGAGAATGCTTCCTGGACAATAGATCGCGGTGCCGGGTACTACGCGAAAGAGCGCGAACGCCTAAAGCGCCCATGCCTAGTGCAGACGGGCAGGTGTGAAAGGCGCTGACCGTTTGTGCATTCCCGTATGCAGGCATGTACCTTCTGGAATTCATACTGCACCATGTGTTGGATGCATGCAGCGCCATGTGCGTGGCATGCGCTGTCCTACGGGACATACTCAGGCACAGTGCAGCATCAACTGCAAGTGTAGTTATGTGGCAGCTCACTTGTGTGCTTGCATGCGTAATTGGGCAATGCAGGCACGCAGGCCGCAGCCGCGTGAAGATGGTTGGGGTGGGCTGGAGTACCATGCTACGCCATGTACTGAAGCGCGACTTCTTCAATGCAGCAGGTGTGTGGCAAATGGGGGAGGCCAGTAAAAGTGCTGATGCACGAGGAACAGCAGGCAGAGCTACCCAGCTATGGGGGTGGCTTCAGGGTGGCAGTGCATCACACCGCAACAGCAACGGAGCAGTGCTGGGGGGGGTTGAAGGTCCCTGCGCATCCTCAGCTTGTGGGAATGCAGCAGCACAAGACAGGGTTTTCATGGTCAAGCCAGTCATCAAGGTATAAGGTAGGTCAGAGGGCCTCACTGCACGCCCTCTGCTGTGCCCCTGGTGTGCCTCTGCAGTCAACACAAGCTGGCGTATCATCCTATGCGGGCTGAGCATGACGTTCTTCGGTTCCCTGAGCTTCTGGACAACGTGTTACTACATCACATGGCTGTGAGTGTGAAGGTTGGCAGGGCAGCTAGGCTGTCAGAAAAACAGACTCGGAATCTGATTGCAGCATCCACGGCTGCACTGGCCTAACAATTCACAGCGGCACACAGCTGTCCATCACATGCGCGACCAGTCTGTCTCAATGGTGGAGCACATGTTGCATGTTGACCCTTGCTGTGACAATGCAGGTACGATAGCACGTGCTTCAGCGGATTTGATGGGCTGGTATCAGCCTTCCTGTTCGCCGTGGAGACACAGCAGACGATCGGTGAGGAGGGGCCTGGGGGGCAGGGGAGGCTTACACGGGGCAGGCTGGAGCAGGACATGGGTGCTGCCTTGAACTGCCCTGAGGGGCTCATCATGGCTACAGCGGAACAGCACGCATACACCATACATTCAAAACAGCATGCCACAACATGTGATCATGTGATGTGAAGGCCAGCATAGCGTGGGGAGGTTGGAGGCCAGACGTTCAGTGTGCAGTGGTCGTGTTCTTCGTCATGAGAGCCATGGCACACCGCAAACACCTGTGCTCAGGGTACGGCGCCCGCGCTCCTGGCAACTGCTGGGTGGTTGCGTGGCTGGTGTCTGCGCATTCCCTGTGCACCATTGTCATCCAGTCAGTCATCCTGGGCATTGCCTTTGCCCGCATCTCCCACCCCAAAAACAGGTGAGCGTTGAGTGGCAGTGGGGCAACAGCACGGGGCGCCTTGAGCACTTGTCTCTCCACGTCAAGTGCAGCTTGTGGAATGGGTGCAGGCTTGGGGTGCAAGCGCAGGCTGAGAACATTGCAGTGGCAGATGTCAGCGCGCTTGCACCACCGGGGAGTACCAAGAACACAAGAAAACAATACAGGCATTGACTGGTGGCTGCTGTTGTACCGCATGGCTGTACTGCAGAGGCCGTACGATCCTTGTGTCAGACTGTGCGGTCATCGCGCGCCGTGATGGTGTGCTCAAGTTGTGAGTGTGGGAGTCAGGGGTGCATGTCAACTGCTGAGGCTGTGTAGGATGGGAGGAGGTGGTTCGCCGCATTACATGTTGGTGCTCCACAGCCACACCAATGGTGCTGACATGCAGTTCTGTGCACACGCCCCTGGCCCCTGCTGCAGCATGTTCCGAGTTGCGGACCTCAAGTCGCAGCGTCAGGTGACCAGCCCGTCAGTGGCGGCGTACCTGTTCACCTGGGGGCCCGGCCACACCACCATGGAGGGCGAGTACATCCCGTGCGATGTGAAGGTGGGTCGGGCGGGAGGGACTGGCGCGTCAAAGCCAGTGGTGTGCGACTGATGGAACTGCAGCCTGCTGCGCATGTGGAGCTGCATGTGGCTGTTGCACTGCTGCTGCACTGCTGCACGCCATGGCCATGGTACAGGCAAAGAGGGGACTGCAGGTTGTTGAAGCAAGGTGAAGCAAGTTTGCTCTTCATTCCAGACGTGATGCATGGCAAACCCCTCCTTTCATCAGACATTGAACAGCTGCAGCCAGCATGAGGGGGGCGTTTTGCATGGCGTGTGCGACACTCATGCGCGCTGTGTGGGTGCGGGTGCTGACCACAGGAGCTGGCCATCAGCTACAAGGACCCCACACTGCTGCTGCCCGTGATTGTGGAGCACATCATTGATGAGTCATCCCCCTTGTACGGCCACACGCAACAGTCGCTCGAGGTGAGGTTGGCAACACCTGTGGGGCCTGGGCTGACAACACCTGTGCGGGGCTGTATGGAGGATCTCTGGGTCTGTGAATATGCAAGTCAACCGCTCTGAACACAGCCTGACGTGATGTGACCTGGCACCAATGTCTCCGGTCTCCAAGGCCAACTACTTCACACCACCCTCGCTGGCACCCTGCAGGCACTGAATGCCGAGATTGTGGTCGTGTTCCAGGGCTTCACTGAGCTGGGTGACACGTTTATGGTGCGGCAGTCGTACCTACCACAAGAGATCCACTGGGGCCACATGTGAGGCGCTGGGTGGGAGTGGGCGGGGCGGCATGCTGCGCTTTGCATCGATGTCTGTGGTGGGGCGTGCAGGGGAGTAAGGGGCAGACTGTCTGTGCCTCAGGGCAGTGCACGTGGGGCAGTGGGGCATGCGGCATCCGCCACAATGTCGTTACACATGCTTGATGGCTTTTTTACAGGTGCTGGCTTGCGTGCCTCCATGCCCGCTCTGTACTCGTACTCAGAGTGCGCCAGTGTTGACGGTGTGAGCCCGTGCGCGCTGCGCTGCACCGCATTGCAGGTTTGTGCCCATCATCCGGCAAGCGCGCGAGGGGGAGACGCAGCATGCAGTGGATGTCGCGCGCTTCCATGACGTGGAGCCGCAGCCGGACCTGGACGTTGTGCCACCTAGTAAGCTGAGCAAGAAGGTGCGAGCCAACAACAGCGCATCCACTGCTGCCTCGATGCACCTCCACCCATCCTGCGTGCGCTACCACACTGTTGATGTTGACAACCTGCATGTACGGTACTGTGGGCGTGGCATTATTTTGTTGACGTGCAGTGCTCCATGATAGCTGTGGATGTGCAGCAGCAGATGGCCAAGGGTGGTTGTGTCCGCCTCATGTGCTGCATGAAACACAATGGCGGACCAGCCGCAGGCGTGGCATGTCGCACACAATTGATGCATGCCAGATGCTGCGCTGTGTGCAATTATAACTCTACGTGCTTGCACCCGCTGGGGCATGGGCAGGTGGTGTCGGGTGCATCACGCGGCGCACTCCCTGCGCCCATCCTGTCAGAGAACACACTGGTGCTGTCGGACGACTGCGTGGTGCGCGTGGAGTGGTCCCTGCATCCTGCCGCTGGGCCCCTGCCTGTCCCTTTCCATGTCCTGCGCACCAGTATGTTCTGGCTAGCTGTTTGATTGCTTCAAACTCTGCTCCTCTAGCTGGGGCCTGGTGTTGTGCCCGCTCTGGGCCTGCAAATGGGACTGACACACACCGCACACATGGCTGTACGTGGCGTGCGCCCCGCGCAGGTGTGCACGCGCAACGGCCGCAAGTTCCTCATGTTCCGTGTGGGTGACACGTACCCTGGTGGCCAGATGTGTGACATCACGGTGGTGGCCCACTTCTACAGGTGGCAGGTGCGCGCTGCGTCCGCTGTGTGCACCCCTGTGACATTGCGCCGCGAGCTGACGTGCTGTTGATGCTGGGTCGCCAGCGGTGTGTGACGCCAATACACGTCCAACGCGCATGCAATGACAAAGGAGCTCATGCTCTGCCTGTGCTGCGCTGCGTGTACTGCCCGTACTGCAGCCCATCCTCACACCAGAGGGTGAGGTCATCCCGTACACTGTATCGGAGCTGTCACTCGAGCCCTCCTCACCAAGCCTGCGGTACGTCCGCGCTGTACTGCCTGCTGCAATTGTGACCAAGCCCACTACCACCTCGGCTCCAACTAACCATGCCTCCTGCCTCGCATGGCAAGATCAACACGCTGATGGAACGCCCATGTGGTGTGCATGGTGCATGGCCCCTCAGGTACCCTGTGACCATCACACATGAGATCACAGAGAGCAGCCCGCTGGCCAACTGGGTCAGCGCGCATGCCAAGCGCATGGACGCGGACGCAGAGCTGGTGGTCACTGTGCGGGTGCGTGAGGGTGACGCCATTCAGTTCGTGCTGCTGTTTTGAGTTGTTTCTCTGATATGTGCTCCACCAACTTGTTGTGTATTGCGGCAGCATGTGTCAGATCATGTCATCAGCGCACGATACTGGTGGAGTGTCAGCTGGTGGAGCTGTATGTAGGGCATCAGAGCTGCGTATGTGATTGCACGCTGGTGGGCGGAGCATTGATTGTGGGAGCGTGAGCATGTGGGGGATGAGTGCAGCAGCACCATGCATGCGACCCGCAAGCGCCCCTGTCACCCACGCAGGGCACCGCATACGCCAACAAAAGTGCGGCCGTGATCAAGACCAAGGTGTACCCGGTGTTGTCGTCCGTCAAGTACGGCTACATCCTGGCACCCCTGGTCATGGGCCAGCTGTCAGCCAGCGCCATTTCACGCGGGGGGGCACAGGTGGGTGAGGAGGCGGGGGGCGAGTGGGTGGGGGCTGAGGTAGACCATGTTGGGCTCATTTAGTGACATGGTTGTCTGGCAGTACGTTCCTGGCGCTACTTCAGGGGCTGGGTGTTTGACAGGGCACAAGAACCAGCAATCCTGGTGCACCTGCAGTCTTCTCAGCATTAAGTTTGTTGCCTGGACCTTGACTTTGTGTCCCACAGGTGCAGAGCAAGCGCGCGATCTATGACCTGGACTGGTCACTGTTCCACTCAGTGGTGCCCTCCACGGTGAGAGCAGCTGAGGTCAGATGGTGGGGGCAGTATGGTTATCGCACACCGCAGCCATGACACACAGTGTGCTGATGCCCGTGGCAGTGCTCCTTACCACACTGCTGCTCCGGCTGTGCTTAGTTTGTGCTGCATGCGACCGCCACCGCCCAAATTGTGCAGCCATCTGCAGTTGTCTGCCAGTTGCCAAGTGGCACAGCAGACACCTGCAGCTGGTGAGCTCTCACACACCATGTAAACTTGTTCACGCGCACCCTGTTGATCTGCACACACCTTGCGCAGATGATAGAGAAGCCGCCTGCCATCAAGTCCACGCCCTCGCCGCCCACCGCCACCCCCGCCGTCTCCTTCACCGCTGGACCCTCAGCCACTGTAGGAAGCGGCATGGCACACCAGCCGCCCTACATGCGCGGCATCACACCAGCCACCACCCCAGGTCACACCAGCCCCCGCGAGAAGAGCGCATCAGCGCGGCCCAGCACCTCGGGCCTGGCCACCCACTTCGCCTCAACGGCAGTGCAGCAGGGAGGTGATTTCGATCGCAAGAGTAGTAGCAGCGGCGGCACAGCAGGGGGCCTGCATGGCGCAGGCTCCTCACCAGCCACTGCAGCAGCCACCTCGTCCACACCGCACATGCCATCCTCGGGGACCGAGCGCATCCACCGCACGCGGTTCGCAGCTGATGTGGGTGCACGGGGCGTGAGGCAGTGCCTGATGTCGGCATTGACTACAGAGTGCTGTGTCATCAGTGGTGCTGCATCTGCCTGCAATGTCATGACATCAAAGGAGGCCTTCACCAGCAGGCACCATCGCCTCCACCTGCCTTAGGCTTGCTTGCACTTGCTGCCAAGTCACAGCATGGCCTCCTGCTGTTCCCGCGACCCTGTGCACATTCTGCACCTACCCTGCAGGGCAGCAATCATTCCGCCACCACCAACCCCACACCACCTCGCTCCATTGAGCATTCGCTACAGACTGGCCAGGTGCGTGCATCGGGTGTAGAGGGCCTGACGCCTTGTTCGCACGTCATCCCTACTGCCTTTCGATGCAAGTGGCTCCTGCCACTGTGACCTACTGTTTGTCCGGCATGCTGCGCTGTGAAGTGGTGTATGTGACACAAGCCGTACATCCACACCCACACACTTGTGAATAGATCAAACACTCAGCTGCTGGCTGTCGCGCTGCCACTGCGACCTGCCGCAGGGCACCGGCAGCCACTTTGACACGAGTGCGACGTCATGGAGGCACACGCGCTCGCTGTTCACGGCGATTGAGGAGATGCAGAAACTGGCGGCCGAGGAGGAGGCAGCTCAGACAGCTGATGCACAGGCAGGCAAGCAGTCAGGCGCGCAGCAGTAGTGGTGGCAGCGCAGCCTGCTGTTGATTCCCTACTGGTGGGTACCAGGGCAGGCACCAGCTGCCGTGCAGTGGTTAGCGAAAGGGGCCGCATTGTTTTGTCGTTCATGGCACACGGAGTTTACATGACCAGAGCAGATTTCGTGTGGGCATTATTGAGGGTGTGAATAACGACACCTAATAGCGCATGCAACAGCTTGCTGGGTTTCTGATGTCGTAATAATTGACATGTGTGTTATTATAAGTGCATGGTCCTTGCAGCTCTCGTCCAATAAAACAATACCATCTTGCGTGGCAGTTCTGATGTATCCTGTATGCATTGTATGTACCCAACACGTCATGATGCAGTTTATGGTTGTCCCGTCCACTAATCCACGCGACTGGCAACCTACCGCACACACTGTCCCCTCCACCCACTGATACCATGCGCACATCTACACACTGTTCCCTCCCTGACTCTGCCCATGATGCCTTGCATGATGCCCGGGCTGGGCACCTGTGCGGACCACATGCAGCTCTGCTCACACACCCCTCATCCTCATCGGCACATAATCCTTCCACCATGGCAGCACACTGCGGCATGCAATGCTAGGAGTGTCCGTGACCTGCCGGTAGCTGTTGCCGCGCATTGCGTCCGCACCCCTGGCCAGTGTGAACGTGTCCTTGATGAACTGGACCTGCAGTGTATTGTGCTTGGTGTCAGAAGCCAAGGGGCAAGCTTGGGAGCATATGCAGGGAGCAACAGAGGATGAGGGTGGGGCAGCAGGTGATCAGCAGGGCAAGGACCACATGG
Source organism: Haematococcus sp. NG2 (assembly GCA_004335575.1). Taxonomy (NCBI): domain Eukaryota; kingdom Viridiplantae; phylum Chlorophyta; class Chlorophyceae; order Chlamydomonadales; family Haematococcaceae; genus Haematococcus; species Haematococcus sp. NG2. The sequence continues at coordinate 733,460 of QAXD01000187.1, forward strand.
CATTCCATGTCATTTGCAGCTGTCATTGATAATGCATTGATGCTTCGCAAGCGTGGGTGGCAAGCAACATACCTTGCCATACGTACGCGGGTTGCCTGTTGCTATCATGAGCTGCAGCATGGCGTCTGCCCTGTCCTTGTCAGGCTCATTCACAATGGCCTGAAAGCAACGTCGTCGCACCAGTGGTAAGGCACAACCCAGGCATGACATGCCCTGCATGAGGTGCACTGCTGCAGGTAGGTAATGGAACAGCCTCAGCCCCACATGATGTACGGTTGTCATCTGGGCAGCCGGCCCTATGACAAGAGCCTCACCTGCACATGTGCATCGCTGAGGCCCTCGCTGAACATGGTAAAGCTTGGGGAAAAGGCGTGCGGCCTGGGACGGGTGTGGGCATGGTGGTGATTGTAGCCAATCACACAACAGCACAGTTGAAAGTTAACGAATGAGGATGTTCCAGCTATAAAGATAATGCAACTGCCCATGATTATGTGCTGCGTCGACAAGGCTTTGTGACCAGGCATGGAGGCATGCCAGGCACCTGCCATATGAGAGCACTGCCATTCAAACATGAAGCAGCACCTGTGGACAACAAAGGCCGTGGGGTGCACTAGCAGCCTGTACCCCGACGCGTTCACGTGCATCAGCTGTGAAATCTTCTCACGCCCGTAGCCGCGGTACCGCAGGTCGTACATCACGTAGTTGTGGCGTGTGGCCAGATACCATGGCTCAAACTGGAATTCAAAAGCTGCTTCATACAGTTTGTCTGACGTGAGCCACGTGGTGAGGTTGGTTGCCCTGTGTCCCTCTGGGTGCCAGATGCCATCAAACAGTGTGAATGTTCGCTTGTTCACCTCATCCACTAGCCGCTGCTTGGGGCCTGCAGTTGGTGGATGAGCAAGGCAGGAGGTCAAATGCTGCTGAACATGCCAGCCAAACATTGACAATTGGAACACAGCACAGTGCAACAGACAACAGTCAAGCACCAGCAATGCAAAGATTTCAACCCATCACCCACGCACTCTTGATCACATCCAGGGCCAATGCCACATTTTCGTGCAGCTTCTTCATGTAGTCTTCATAGTTTTCTTTAGTTGGCTCAAAGGCAGGTAGTACAATCACAGTCTTGGTGGTCTGCATAATCCGGATCAGCTTGACTGCCTGTGTAGGGTTGTTGAGCACGTCAGTGGCCAAAGCCCTGCTGGGCAGCAGGTCCACATCCAGCATGGCCACCAGCGGGGTGTCGGCCGCTAGCAGGGCGGCGTTGAGCACTGCGCACTTGGGGAACAGCTTGTGCATCACTGGCTCTCCCACCAGCTCATACAGCAGCAGCAGCCGCAGTGCACATGCGTGTGGGAGGGCCTCCATCCTGCATCACATGTGCACCGTACGTAAGGGTTAGATGGCCATCAGTCAAGGAATCAACCTGTGCTTGCACATCTTTTGATGATGTGTTTATGGGTCGAATACTGTCGAAAATATGAACAGCGATAGTATACAAGTCCCTGTGCTGCTGTGTCGTTGCTGGCTTTGACCCGCACAGTCTGCCTGCCAGCAATGCATGTCAGTGACTATGGTGCACCGACCGCTCAAAGAATGAGCGCAAGGTGGCCGCATGGCGAACCAGCACGTTGCTGGCTTCTGTTCCCAGCTGCTGCTGCCCCCGAGCATGGTCCAGGGCAACATATACACCTGCTGCCAGGGGCCCTGGCCATGCGTTGCACTGCGCCTCAAGCGCTTCCAAGCGCGCAGGCGATGCGACCGTGAAGATGGTGAGGGCTGGAGCAATGCCCAGGGAGGCGCCGGCCTTGTTGGACCACCACACAGCATGGACCTGCAGCCTGCGGCGTATACATGTGATGGGGCACGGGAGCACGTACCCAGCTTCTCACCAACCCCGGATCCCCAGCCTCGGACACGGTGTTGGCCACAAGTATGCAGTGGTACTGCAGCTCACAAACCAGCACAGCCTCTGCTCTGTCTGATGACTGTGCCATCTCACCTGGTGGGCTCTTCAGCTAGGTACGCTTTGAATGTGGCTGCATCCCATTTGTTCTGCACATGGCTGTTCCAGCATTGCTGCAGCATGTCGCCCTGAATATGACCTTCAACGTATGATACCATAAGCAGCACCGCTGACACAACCGTGAGCGGTCCCCGGTAGCCTTTCCAATCGTCCATAGGGTACGGGTAGCATCAATATCGTTATAGGCGCATCAGCAAATATTGTTACTACGAGTCTAGTTCATCTGGTTCAATTGGCTGAGAGTCTGCGAGATGTGACCCCTCATTTGTTGTGACGAGTTGAACGGCTCCGGCAGTAGTTGTTAGGTTTCGCAGCTGCATTGAGGTTGAAGCTATAATAATGACATTGATAACGCACAGAGGAGGGTGCCACTGTGGGGCCGTCCGGTGGGTAACAATCCAACATGCAGGCGTGGTTCATCCAACACAGAGAACGAGTGTGTGAAGCATGTGTTGTTTGTTGTTCACAGGTTCGAGGTGAGCGGTCGCCTCTTGCTCTTCTCGGTACTCCAGCTGCTGTCACCTGACCACTGTAGGCCCCGTGCTACTGCCTATACCAGTGTGATGCGCCAGAGGAGGTGGTGGCATGGGACTGCAACTGTGAGTCTGCCATGCATGGGGACTTGCTGCATGACAACGATGATGGTGTCCATCATGCTCGCCATCAGCATCGTCGATGGCCATCCATTTGGGCTGGCATATATATCCGTGTGGTGGGCACTTAATCCATTATGTGACCATCTGCTGTGTTCAAGACACTGCTGCAACAACCAGTCACATACCCTCAGGTCTGCCTGCCCCGCAGGCTCCATCTGCGCCATGAAGCGCAATACCCACTTCTTTGGTGAGGCAAGGGCACACACCACCAGCCTTATGTCAGAGTGCGACAGTGCACAGCTCTGCTGTGTTGCGCATGCCCTGCCATGCGGCCCGCCTTTGTGATGACCAACAGCTGCAGTATGATCATGCATGCACAGTGCCCAAGAGCAAGTTCCGGCTGTTGCAGGGGGCTGAAGACCTCACAGAATACAAGGTGGGCACCGCATGTGTGCTGCTGCATGTACACACACTGCCGTGCCGATGTGCAGATGAGTTGTACGTACTACGCAGTCATTTGCAGATGTACGCACGTTCTATGCCACATTGCGTCAGGCAGCGACTTAGGCACTAGCACACTATGATGTTGCTGCAGTTTAACACAGGGAAAGCCAAACACCTGTTCTGCAAGCACTGTGGGATTTGCAGGTGAGGTAATGCAGTGTGTTTGTTGTGTCCTACCTGCCGCCTTTGCTTGTATATATCACCATGCAATGATGTGCCTTTCACCACGCTTGCAGCTTCTACCGACCCCGCAGCAATCCCGACACATATGCCATCACCATTTACTGCGTTGATCCTGGGACGCTGAAGCATGTGACCATCAAAGAGTTTGATGGCCATAACTGGGAGCAGGCATATGAGGCCACAGGCATCAACAAGAGCTAAGCTTAAGTGCACAATGGGATACAGGGGTGAGCAGGTGTTGGGTGCCCAGCTGGCATGTAGTGCCATGTTGTATTGCACTGTTGGGCAGTTACAGGTTAGGTGAGATGAAGCTCTGCATTCGCTCAGATGAGATGGCTGGACGAACCACAGTTACACGCTGTTGTATGCAGCCTGCGATTCGCATTTACTGCTGATGTAACTCGGCGAACTAGGCTACCAATTCCATGGTGGACTGAACATCACCCTTGTCTCAGGTACATGCAGTCCATGCTCATAGCTTTTGAGCATGACCCATGTTGGCGTTGTCCCCCATCGTGAAAAGTATGCGATGGTCAACACGCGAGTGACGGATGCCCGAAGAACCGTGTTTGAACGACGCTGGGGGTAGTGTGTGGTCGGACCTTTCAGTGGGTGGGCTCATGCTTTTGCATGGTTCTTGCATGGTTCCCCAGGACCTCTGCTTGGCGTTTTGCTGTCCTTCCACACTCACACGCACATGCCCAATGGCGATGGCTTTCCATGCTCACAGGCTTGGCGTCTGAGGGGGATCCCAACACACATGAGGACCAGACAGCTGCCAGCAGCTGGGCTGCTGCCTGTGTTTGTACTGCTGGGCCTGCTTTGTGCCCTGCTGTCATGCGCCCATGCTGCCAAGTCAGTCAGCGCAGTCAGCAGCAGCAGGCGGGGCCAAAGTGAGCGGCAGCGGTCAGACCTCAGTGATGGTCCAGCCTGGCCGCGTATCATGGCCACTTCGAAAGTGCTCCCCCCGTTGGCCATGCATCAGTTCCAGGACTTCTCCCTGCCTGTGCACACCATCCCCACCGCCTTCACACCCAGCCTGCACTCACTGTGCAAGTGTGAGATGGAGGGCGGGGAGATGAGCGAACCTATGTTCCTCAACCCAGGCCTGACTGAGTACAAGGGGACACTGTATGTGGCGCTGCTGCGGCGTGTGATGGTCAGGAACGCACAGGTGCGCCAGGTCCAGGCTGTGGTGCACTGCTGGCCTGTGCGCGTACTGCACATCATGCTGGGTATCAAGTCACACAGCGGGGGAGTGGCACATGCGTGCCGATTCAGGATGGGGCGTCTGCAAGGTTCAGTGCCTGATGCATGTGCACGTGCAGCTGGAGCAGCTGTGCCACAACGTGTTGATGCGTGCTGCTACTGCACTGTGCCGCTCCCTGCACTGCCCCCCTGCAGCTGACCTACCACAGGCCAGAGGGGCTGCTGAAGGACATGGATCCAAAGGGGCCAGTGAAGAAGAAGATGGCCATGATGGAGGGCAACGACATTGTGCTGTGTAAGGCACGCCCTGGCTTCTCGTCCCTGGACGAGTGCGAGATGATCGTGGCAGGTGCACACGGATGGAAGCATGGGTGGGGCCAGCACGCCGGGGCGCATGCGGCGTGAGGGTTTGGAGGTGGAGGGTGGAGCAGGTGTCATATGGATACATGCTACCGGTAGCATAACGTGGAGAGCTGCTGGGTGATCGGTGCATCATCAGTGTGAGGGTGCATGGCTTCGTAAACCGTCATCCCGAAAAGTCAGTCTGTGGTTGATAGGTGGTGTGCTGTTGAGGTGTGTGCTCCATGGCCCATGACGGTAGCCGACCCACACCATAAACCGTGTGATATGACTGCGGCTGTTGGCAGACAAGGCATATGAGGAGGTCCACCCTCGGCGGCCCAAGTATGAGCTGCACGGCCTGAATGACCCGCGGCTGTTTGTGTGGGGCAGCTCGCTGTTCCTGCAGATGGGCTGCCGGCCGTCATGGAACACGTGGGTGGGGGTGGGGGTGTGGAGTGAGGCTGCGCATGAGTGCGTGTGAGTGCGCTCAGTGTGCTCTGCAGTTGCAGCAGCTGCAGATGAAGCCGGCCGTGTGTGATATCATGTGACATGTGAGTATGGTGCCCAAGTACCAGCCGCACACCTGGCCCACAGCTCCAGGCACTCACTGGGTGCGTGCGTGCCACACATGACAGGCACTGGTTCGGTGAGACACCATGCCTCATGCGGCTCATGGGTGACGACCACGAGGAGTGGCCCCTGCGCGTGGTGGTGCCGGTGTCGGAGCGGCGGCCGGAGGCGGCGTGGGAGAAGAACTGGGTGGCGTTCAACACGCGGGACGGTGACGTGCTGTGGAGCCGCAACCTCATGCCCCACCATGTCGTGTCCCTGCACGCGAATGGCAGCCTGGTCCGCCGCCACAACAGCAGCAGCCCTGAGGCCTTCGTGCACCTGCAGCACGTGTGTGGACACGGCCCACGCGGCAACACACCGGCTGTGTTCCTGCTGGCCAACCTGTCAGGTGTGGGAAAGGGTGCTATGCATGGGGTGCTCGAGTGCATCCGTGGCTCTTCTTCAGCACTGTTGTGCACCATATGTAGGGCGTGGGGAGCAGCTGTGCCGCTTTGGCGCACACAAGGGTGTGTTCTATGTTGCCCTGCATCTGCATAGGCATGCAGTGGAGCTCAGCATGGAGAACCAACATGACATCCTGTCCCTCGTCCTGCAGGTGCGGAGCAGGACTTCTACCTGGGCGTGATGCACATGGCGCCCGATCACGGAAAGGAAACACTGAACAACCCCACATACGCGTGTGCCGTGTACCTCAACTTCTGGTACCTCATGGAGGTGGAGCCGCCGTACCGCATCCATGAGGCCAGCATGTGGGTGCATGTGGGCGGGCGGTACATCAGGGCAGTACATCAGTGCTGCGTGTACATGCCCTCCTATGCACCATGGACAGCACATGGCATAGTCAACAACGCAAAGGGCGTTGCAGCGGAAGTGAAATGTACCAGGCACGGCACTCGAAGCCTCAAGGCTGTCCTTGTCGTGTTGGTGTATCGTCACCGGATCGTTGTACACATGCTTGGTGGCCCTCAGGTCTCCCATCCCGCTGGTGTCCAGGACCAACCCGTACCTGGACAGCCCACCTGTGAACCAGGGCATGGGCTACATTTCTTTTCCTACAGGCCTGCACATCACCTCTGAAGGCCATGTAAGTTCAATTATGCACTGCAGCTTCTCAACTGTGTGCGTACTATGCTCGTGAATCCACAAGCACATGCCTCAGGCTCTGAGTAGTGCACTCCACGGCTCTCGGCCTACTTATGTCTGCAAGGCCCGCTCCGTCTTTCTGCTCAACAACAGGTGTACATGACGTATGGTGCCGGGGACTTGGAGGCGCGCGTATTCATCACAAGCGTCAAAGATGTCATGATGACATTTGCCAGCGGCGCACAGCGAATGCGTCAGTTATGACTGGCAGCCGGCGGCAGTAGTGCTGATGGGCACCATGCGTCTTGGTTCCGAACCAAGAAACGTGTGCAAGGGAGGGGCAAGGCAGGTGATGCCCCAACTGCTGCCGCCGGCAGAACAAGGTGACTGCACTCACCATGTGTTGAAGTGTTGCTGATTATGAGTGTTTGGGCTGCAACATTGCCCAGCATGTGTGGAAGTGCTCTGCCAGGAGGGATCCTGGAATGTGAACGGACCGATGTGACCAACAGCTACTGACAACTCACACAGATATCAGCTTAGCTTAGTCCGTGCCTGTGTTATGACCGTGAGCATGCGTTCACCACTTGGTCCCAGTCTGCCAGCTTCGCATTGGTGATTGGCAATCTCATGTAAAACTCAGAGCGATTATAATAAATCCTTTTGATATGTCCAGAATAAACTTCCTTTCTTCAGGAGCAAGGTTTTGGTGTGCTCTGTTTCTTCTCGGTGAGCTCGGGCTCCTATGCATCGCTTCAGCACCGAACGTGATGGAGATGAGCAAGGCGCAGCTGCTCATGGACTGTTTCAAGCCCACTGACCCTTGGCGACCCGCTACATTTGGGGAATTCATGGACGAGCAGCCCCTCAGGTGCGCTCCGATTGCCACTATGTGTTGAAGTGCCGTTGCCGAGAAAAGGAGTGTATGCTTGTGCAGCATGCACTGCATGTTGAGCAGCACAGTGGCCGAGGCACGACCCAGACCAGGCAGGCAGCTGCCATCACCATGCATCCCTTGGAGGATCCCAAACCAGTCTGTGCCTCGTGATGGATGCCCTGGTGTAAACTCGCAGGATGCACCTGCACACAGTGCTGTGGTCCAGGAAGTTGCCAGGGCTGCTTGGTGGGAGCCCAGCACAGCCACCCCCCCTCACCATCTTCACTGCGGCCAACTTGGGCCGGTTGCGTGCCCTGGAGGCGCAATGCACTGCCTGGCCTGGCCCTCTGGCTGCAGGGATCTACATCCCTGTGAACCACTCCAACGGTGACACGGCCCTGAGCCCCTCTGCACACGCAGCGCTGACTCACGCAGAGGCGATGCTCAGACAGCTGTTTGAGCGCACAGAAGGGCAGCCAGGTGCATGTGCTCTGCGTGTGCTGCTGCTGTATGAGCTGGTGGCGGAGCCAGTGATGGTGCGTGCCTGGTTGACGGTGCTGATACAAAAGCAGTGAGCGACTGTCCTCTGGCTCTGTATCGTGTGCTGTTGTCATGAACACATCAGTTGACCCCTAGCTCCAGCTCATCAGACATCCTTTAAAAACACACACGCAAACTGGCTGACGCTCTGCAGCGCGCCCTGTTCCCCAAGACTGCGGTCTTGAATGCAGCCCTGCTAGCGGCCGACACCCCGCTGGTGGCCATGCTGGATGTGGATATCCTTCCAAGCCGCTCCCTGGCCACTGAGCTGTTGTACAACCCTAGGGCGTGAGTGATGTGGTTGCCAGGGGCTACATCAATGCCAAATGTGTGTGCCGGTTGAACCATGTAGCCTGCTCTTCAGCAACTCAACACATACAGGCAAGGGAAACACAGCGTGCCCACTACACTGGTGCTTGTTTTGTGTGCTTGCGCGTGCTGCCACAGAGCCGCCAGTCTGAGAATGCTGATGCAACATAAAAAGGCTGTGGTGGTTCTGCCTGCGTTGGAGCCGATCAAGAAAGAGTGGGCGGTATGTGTGCATTGATCGGTGACAGACGTCCTGCTCCTGTTGGCCAGGCAGTCATGCTGCCATGGTTTATGAGCGCTGTACAGCCCTGTTGTGCTGCTTACAGGGCAACGATTAAACGTTCTACACTGCCGCAGGAATATGTGGCAGCACTACAAGATAAGATTGCCTTCGCCACCCGCATGAGTACATGTGCGTCTGTGGCTGGGACGATGTGCATCCCCAGCACAGGAATGATCATGCACTGAACATGGGGAATCACCTGTTACTGTGCTGCAAATGTGCGCTGCTGAACATGTGCAACTGTGCATAGCCGACCACATGGTTGCGTGCTGTGTCATGCATGCAGTCAGCAAGGCCCAGATCCAGGAGGAGGTGGAACAGAAGCAGAGCGTGACCCTGTTTGATGGCGTGTGGCACCCGGAGGGCCACAGGGCAACCAACCTGACCCGGTGGTTCAGGGCCCAGGAGCCATATGAGGCCGAGTATGAGTTTTACTTTGAGCCCTGGTGAGCTGGGTGGGAGCCTGGTTTGTGGTCGTCAGCTTGTGATAACAATGGCGACAACAGCTAGTCCATGAGTCAGGTCTTTATGTACCAGTTCAGGCATCTCAGATCTCACTTTGGCGATCTCCGTTTGTGCTGCCTTGCACAAACAGGTACATGGCGCTCCGCAGGCAGCAGCTGCAGTATGATGTGCGGTTCAGGGGGTACGGTGAGTGCTCGCGCGATGGCATGGGATGCTGAGCTGGTCTGCCGTGGTGTGCATTGTTTGATGAATGTCTGGTGTGCATTGTTTGATGAATGTTGCGCCTGAACTTGAAAACCGTAATCATTGGGGGCTGACAGATGGCCAGACACTCACGCACAACAATGCGCCCTGCAGGTCGGGAGAAGATGGCACAGGTCACCCATGTGCAGTCGTCTGGCTTCAAGTGGTTGGTGCACCCCACCGCATTCATAGTGCACAGGTGAGCCTGGATGTGCTGAGGCCTGACATGGTTCTGTTTACTTTACATGGTGTTCAGTGGTAGATGTATCATTGCTTAAACTAGGTTGTCTATTCTTGTTTATGTTGCGTGCGTGCTTGAACATGGACATTGTCATTTTTATGGCGGTTTGCGCTGTACACGTGCAGGCCACACAAGTTCTCTGCCTCACGACAGATGTTCCTGGAGGCCCACAAGGACCTGAATGTGCAGGCAATAGTGAATGAGCCTGACAGGCACAAGGCAGATGCCATGGTGGCGCAGATGCCAGCGGATGATCCACATCGCAATGCAAAGCTCGCATTCATCAAAGATGTTTTCTCATACAACTACGTGCAAGGAGAGATGCGTAAGGGCACGTACACGCCCCTCCTGGATGCTGCAACGCAGGCATGCCGCAATGTGTTGCCCTGGTGGCAGGGGGAGCTGCGGGCAGGCCGGGATTCAAACAATTAACACTTGATTCATGTCCAAGGTGTCCAGGGTGGGCTGGTCAGCCGTACATAAGAATCCATATGCTCGGTAGGACCATTTCTGGGAAAGAGTGCGCAACATGCAAAGGCATCTCAAGGGTGATGTATCACACATCAGCCCAAACCCTCGTTTGCCTCCATCACAAAAACGACATGATAAAATGCTACAGGAACTGCAACTTTTCATACTGTGTGGTGGTCGGTGGTATTTAGCCATAGCATGTGCCTGCATCTAGCTGCGTGCGTTGTCAATGAATAACACTCAACAAATCAAATGGATGCTGCTGGTCTACTTGTCGATCCACACTGTGTGCCGTGAACTACCACCACAGCCCGCACGGCTGCTGAATGTGGGATGCGACGCTTTACCAAGGATACTTGGCCGAACCAACAAGGAGAATGCGCGTATCTTCATTTTGGACCCCCCTCTTGGAATGCGGGAGGTGTGTGCACATGCCGAGGCAAGACACCACATCATGTCAAACCCCTCAGGTTCCTTGCTCTTTGCAGAGACTGTGGGAGGTCTGCGGAGAGACACATGGTATGCCAGATGGCCTGGTTGTGGCTGACCAGCCCCTCGGGCAGTTTGTGCCAGACCCGCCACAACATCTGGGGACACCCATGAGGACCAACGCAGGAGGCGGGTGTTTTGGCGGCCACCTGTTCGCCACCAATCAATGTGGGGGGCCAGAATCTCACATTGTTCCGGTCAGAGGAGGCCCTTGGCAGAATGCTTCCAACCACCGGCTGCATCCATGCACGTTGTGTTGTGCTGTCCGCAGATGCGTCAGCAGCATGGATGATGCGCACCCTGCGTGCCTCCCCCCTGCGGGTGAGCAGCGCTGCAGATGCGGACGTCGTGATCGCTGACCTTGCTGATGATATGTGCCTCACATTCAGTGAGTGCCACCATGCATACAGGCTCACTGAACTGAAGGCTTGCCTTGTAATGCAACTGCTGGGAGTTGGCTGCACACCGTTGCATGTGACCAATAGGACACATGAGATGGACCATACTCCATCAGTTCCTGGTTCACCATGTGGGCGGATGTGTGCTGCCGTGTACTGCAGATTCAAGGTACTTTGAGGCCTTGAAGCCAGAGCTGCCTCGCCTGCTCTCACACATAATGGCACATGCGGGTGCTACGTCTAAGCCGCACGCAGCCATCCTGTCTCGTGCTGAGTTTTCCTACTGGGAAGGGGGAGGCCTACTTGCTCACCCAGCCGCTGCCAACATCACATGGCTCAGCTTTGAGCTCACAGACAAACCAGGCTGGGGCATGCAGGCTGGGGCACCAGCCGGCAGCAGCCTGATGCACCGCGTAGCAGCACACAACGTTGTGCCCAAACCATATCCCACCACTGTTCACATGACAGCGGGGGATCCCTACTTTAGGCGGCTGGCAAGAGGTCAGCAACAACAGTATGACATTCACCAGCATCAGCACCACCAACTGCCCTGCTCTATCCACCACAAGACGCTGCTCGCAGCCTCAGCGTACATCACGCGCACACCACTGCGCGCAGAGATTCGCAGGCAGTGTGAGGCAGCTGGTCCCGGAAGGTGCCTGCACATGGAGGTACAGGGTGGCTTTCAGCTAGTGGCCTGGTGTGACAATTGAATCAGTACTGTCTGCTCTTTGTCACCCTTGCGCAAGCTGTCTTGCCTGCAGCTTGAACTTGCATCAAATGCCATTGTTGGCGCTGCGATTGCTGCCACCATGCGTCTGGCTGTACACCTGCAGGTCGGCTATGACCAGAGCATGCGAGCAGACGGTGTGCAGGCGCTGGCAGCACTGCACCGCCGCACCATCTTCTGCCTGGTGCCTGGCGGGGACTCGCACTCACGCCGCACGCTGTATGACTGCCTGCTTCACGAGGCAATCCCTGTGGTGTTCACGTCAATTACACGTGACACGCTGGCGTTTCATGACCTTGTGGACCCGCGGCACTTGGTGGTGTCCCTGGAAGATGTGGCGCAACAGCTGCAGGCACCAAACTCCACGGTGCGACTGTGGGACTTGATGCTGCTGCAGGGCGACTTTGCAGACCGCCCCATGGCATGCCCGCTTATGAGCCTGCTTGTAAGCTGCTGCGTTGGTGTGATTGTTTCCACTCTGCTGCTTGTCAGGTGGACCTGATGGCGTTGCTGGAGGCGCGCGTGCCGCGGGCTCATCAGGTGCAGATGATAGCCAACATACGGGCTGTCAAGCACTTGTACCAGGTGAGCCGCAAGTCCTGCGCAGGGCCCTGCTCAACGGGTCAAGCACGGCTGGTCACACATGTCGACATGTGCTGACTTGGTTGGGTTTCAGCCACATACCGTACACAGCCGCTTGCTGAGTGATTGATGTGGTGGTGTGTGTGGTGGTTGCACTGCACCTGCAGCATCCATGACCATGCAACACAGCCTCGTGCACGAGTCCATGAAGTCGTGAAGATCACCGTTACATTATGATAAAACCAATGCAGACCCCTGGCCAATGACCCTGGCCTGAAAAAATGTTGCACTTTCAGCACACATTCTGGAACCCTGATGCACGCCTTGCAGGACCTCCTGAACCCAATCCACGAGCTTGTGCGGTACGACCAGCGAGAGCTGGTGCACTGCTATGACGACGCTTTCACTGCCTCCCTTAAAGCCCTGCTCAGGAACCTTTGCAGGCGGGGCCTGGTACCAGCAGCTAGATGTGCGCTGCCAGCACCAGGCCAGGCTGGGGCAAGTCAAAAGATATGAAGGTGGTGTAAGGATACTGGTGCCTTTATGATGCCCAATCCTTCCATGTGGCGAACAACCCATCCCCATGTGATTAATCCTGTGCACTGAGCAGGCGCCATCCAATCCATCATTGTGTCCGAACTGTTCGCACGCATTTGCGCTCATCAAGCATTTTCGACGATGAACTGCACACCAACCAAGCGCTCAGCTCTCATGTCAACAGCCCCGCCCCACAGCCTGCTGCTGCATCGCTGTCCTTCTGCCAGAGCACGCGCCAGATGCGCCCACTGCGGCCAGCCCCAACTCCATGGCCCGCTACCATCACAATCAAGTTGTGACTGGGCGGCCGCTACCGCTTCAGTGGGTTGCCCGTGCGCGCACCAGCCTTGAGGAAGTTGGGCTTGGCCTGCGTGTTCTTGCAGTGCGGGATGTGGCGGTCCGCTGTCAACTGTGCAAACTTGCGGCCGCAGTATGGGCACGGCACACTGCGTGCGGCACAACGAGAAAGAAGGAGGTGCGCAGCTTGTTAGGCGCAGCAGCAGCACGCAGCAGCTCAGGCTCACCGCCATGTCAACTCCATCTGATCATGTACAGCGAAGCAGCAGAGCCTTACTCCTCCATCCCCCAGCCACCAGATTTCCACCAGCAATACATGCTACAATACTTGCTGTTGTCTCTTTCTGTGCCAGTGCCACATCTCTGGTCCTGCACCTCACCACTCACCGGTCATCCGGAACCTCAGGCCCCATGTCAAACTGCATGTTGCGGATGTCCTCGCCGCGCGCCTGCACGCGCACATCAACACGCGCGTTCATGCAGCACACAAGCTCATGCACCATGCATGCAGGGGCGCCACCGTCAGCAGGCTTGTGAGGTTATGAGTGCCGTTAGCCTCACGCCTCCATCTAAGCATGACACGAAGCCAGCACACTGCAGCCACACCCCTAGCAGCATGGCCGCCCCGCCTGACCTCCCCACACAGCCGCTCCCACGCGCACCTGTGCTTCCGCCATCATGCGGTTCGCGCGCATCGCGGCACGCAGCTGCTCACTCTGCGCCTTCCACTTGGACATCTTGCCGGGTGCCTGCGGTTTGTTGAACTGCGCAGGTGCCACAGGGGCGAGCAGTCGAGGGAATGAGAAGCGGCAACAGCAGCAGTTGGCCTTGATGCATGGGGGTATGCTGATGCACCACCTCAAGTAACAGACGCACAGCGCATGACCTCGTTTGCCCATACACCTGGCACAGAGAGCCGTGTACTGTGCCACAGCCACCTCAGCATGCCATGATGCCTGCAGTATCATAAGCAAAAGTGTAAGAGTCGCGCATCACCTTGCCAGTCAGCTCGCTCTTGGGCACGCCCCGCTTCGTGTCCACGTACTTGGCGGCGTCTGTGCCCGCCACCCGCGCCTCCACCACATTGAACTGCTTGCGCTTCTTCACAAACACCTTCTCACACACCTGCAGTTCAGCACATGGCAGCATGGTTGTGAACACGAATAGAAGCACGTGCTGGTTTCAACAGACTGAGCAGCTGCAGTGTGTACACTGCAAATAAGAGGCGTGCAGTAGCAGCAACAACAGCAAACACTGCATTGGATGTACCTACAGTGCTACAGCCAACTTGTCAGAACACCACGCTGCACCCGCCCCCCACCTTTGCGTGCTTGGCCAGCGCTTGTTGGTTGAATGTGCGTCCACACGTGCGGCACTGGATGAGCGGCCCCGCATCACCTTGGTCTGCGCCCGGTGGGATGGCCCCAAAGCCGCCGCGTGTGGGCGACACGGGCTGGTCCTCCCACGATGAGCTGCGCCCAAACTGCTGCTGTGGCGGCCGCTGCTGCATCGGCGGTGCCCGCTGCTGCTGCAGTGGTGGCGGCCGCTGCATGGGTGGCTGCTGCTGCATCATGGGCTGCTGTGGTGGTGCACGCTGCTGTGGCATGGGTTGCTGCATGGGTGCACCCTGCTGCTGCTGTGGTGGCGCGAGCGCGCGCCGGTTAGCCAGTGCAGCCAGCGCAGCAGAGCGGTTGGCGCTGGCAGCCGCTGCAAGGTTGACAGGCACAGGGGCGCCAGGCAGGCCGCCAGGAGGTGCGCCAGGCCTGGGCTGTGGTGCTCCACCAGGTGGGTACGCACCCGGTGGCGTCTGCTGCGGCCGCACCATCTGCTGCTGAGGCAGCTGCTGCGGGGGCGGTGCGCGCATGGGTGGCTGCTGCCCAGCACCAGCCATGGGGGGCGGTGCACCCATCGGCCGCTGCTGCATGGCCTGTACTGCGCCTGGCTGCATCGGCGGCCGCTGCTGGGGCATCTGGGGTTGGCCTGGTGGCATCCCCAGTACCCGGGGTTGCCCAGGTATGCCAGGTGCTGCCTGCTGCATGGGAGGCCGCATGGCAGGTTGCCCGCCAGGTGGGCCAGCAGGCATAGGTGGCCGCACACCTGGTGCACTGTTTGGCACCATCCCTGGCTGTCCCGGTGGCGGCCCTTGCCGCGGCAGTGCCACGCCTGGCTGCCCGGGTATCATGGGCCTTGGCTGCGCAGCGCCTGGTGGCATGCCTGGCTGCCCAGGTGGCCGCACACCTGTTGGTGCACCTGGCGGCCCAGGTATGCCATGCGGCCGCTGCATGGGCACAGCAGTCGCAGCGCCTGGCACAGGCGCGGGGCGTGTGCCTGGCTGTGCTGCGGGGATGGCGCCAGGCCGTGGCTGCTGGGCTGCGAGTGCACTGGGCACGTAACCGTTGCCTGTGGTGGGGGATGGCACGCGCGCTGTGATGCGAGCCGCCTGAGCCTGCTTCAGCTGTGCCAGGCCGCCCGCCTGCCTGTTGGGCGGGGCGGCCCCGGGAATCATGCTTGCAGCGGCAGGGAATGCGCCTGGCTGGGGAATGTCACCTGCAGGGCATCACATGAGGTGTGGTCCCCACCATGAGCTTGTGCACTGTTGTGATTGCCCGCACAGCACACAGAATGGGACTGGGCAACGTGCACACCTGGTGAGGCGCGGCGGCCAAACTTGGGGCCATCTGCAGGGCCCTGAGGTGGGTAACCCTGGCCTGGTGGTGGCTGCTGGGGGGGCCCAGGTAATCCCGCACGCCGGCCTGTGGGCAGCGGCATGCAGGTCATGCACTACAGTAGGTCAGCACAGGACGTAGTCGAACCAAGATCCCACACTTGATGCACATGAGCACTCACCTGCGACAGCACCGCCTGAACCCCCGTAAGACTCCATTTGCCGGGGTGCTTGGTCAACTGCAACCAAAATATTGCGCGTCTATTTCATCTCCGAACGCTA
This sequence comes from Haematococcus sp. NG2, assembly GCA_004335575.1. Classification (NCBI taxonomy): domain Eukaryota; kingdom Viridiplantae; phylum Chlorophyta; class Chlorophyceae; order Chlamydomonadales; family Haematococcaceae; genus Haematococcus; species Haematococcus sp. NG2. The sequence continues at coordinate 749,385 of QAXD01000187.1, forward strand.
CCCATCATAGCATCATATGTGTTCTATCTAGCACTGCTCCAGTCCATCTACTCGACCTACTCACTTGCTCCTGAATCAGTAAACCAGGTTAACAGCAGTCCAAACAATGTGCCGGTAGATGTGCATTATTCAGCGCGGCTCAAGCTATGAGAGGCCGCGTCCTGCCGGGTTCGGCGGATCGCTCCCAAGACGAGTGCAAGAATAATAACAGCTGTAAGTATGTCTTTAACTTCAGTTAAACAAGCTGGAAATGCTTTCTTAGCACAAGCGAGGACCAGTCGCACCAACCACCAAAATAAGACCTATCAAATGGTCAACATAACATGCCGTTTTATCACTGGTGCTAGCAGCACCTGCCCACACGCCCTGAGGGTTTACCGACCCTGTCAAAACCCTAAACATGGTCGGTTCCGCGGCAGTCTAGGTATACACGATGCTACGAACTCAGACACGGCAGCTTGTCGTTTGTAGAGCTGGTAGGGTCGGGTCTGTTGCATGTCGGCGAGGGGTCCCCGAGCGGCACAGAACAGTCATATGTAGAGCTGATCAAGGGGCTTCTCCTCCACCTCCACCTCCCCAACCCCCAGTCAAGGTATGGCCGTGGTGGCCAGTGCATGCATGCATGCAGCCCGGTTGCATGGTGAATGGACACATGGTGTTGGCGTTGGTGCAGGGTTGGCACAGGTTTGTGCGGTGGGGCATATTCATATGCAGGACAACCTGCAGGAGCTGCTGAGCAAGTACCGCAACGTCTACCTGCCAGCAACCTTCGGCATCAGTTCCCTCACATTTGGGCTCAAAACTGCCACCGACAACTTTTCACTTGTTGGGGATGTGAGTGCTTGCAGTACTGCTTGCTGCTCTCAATTTGCTACACAACATCATTGCACATGCAAGCCCAGCATTCATGGCCAGCAGCTTCTGGCAAGCGCTCGTGAACCTCTGTGCCCTCACTGCCAGCAAAAAACGCTTCCTGCCAGGCCTCTTCATCATGCACAGCACTACAGATGTCGCCCTCCTGTTGTTCCTCATGCTTGCCCCTGCAGCCCATTCAGTTCATCGGCTCGATGCTTGTGTCTGGAGGTATCTGTACAGCGATTGCTTGGATCATCTGGGACAGCATTGACGAGCAGAAACCCAGGCGTGGCTTTTAGGTCCTGCAATTGTTGGTGGCAAACATGTTGTTCTCTACGTCAGCAATCACGTGAGGCATTACATAACTTGACATTGCTCAAGTACAGAAGTTGTTTGAATTTGATTATCAACATCGGTGATGAGGGCTTGTAGTTTTGTCGCTTATGGTCCAGGTGCTGGGTGTGTTTTCTTGGATATGGCCGGATCAGCAGGTTCTAGACAAGCTGCAGGCTGTGTTGCTATTTGCATGAAAACTGTTCAATGTTGCCGCAGAGATGGTTTTTGTAACGGTCCGCTGTGTATGATGGGCCTGAGGCATGACATGACCCATGCCCGCATTGGCTAGCATGCATGACCAGGGTTGTGCCTCGGACAAGCCGACCGCACCTGCGGAGAAAGTGGGCTTTTAGTTTAGTATCACCGTTAAGCCTCCAATATTGACTTTTGCCAAACATTCTTTGAGTACCAGAAGTTAGGACTTGTGTAAACAGCTGACTGGTTTCACAGTCCAAGCAGATCATCCTGAGAACGATATATAACAATTCGACTCATCATAGAAAGACAAGGGCTTGAGAAAAGCAAGCAGGTGGCCAGCAGGTGTGTCGCGGATGCGGCAGCCCAACATCGCCAGCAGGAACAGGTCGCGAGCGCTTTGGGTAGTCGCATTGGGCACGGCTTTGGTGCTGGGTTGCGCCCGTGGACACTCCATCGCTGTGGTGAATGAGCAACCTTACCATCTGGAGGTGAGGTGGGATGGGTGGGGTGCGTGGCCTGTCCGGTCATGTCATGCAGCACATGGTGAGCTGCTGTGTACCAGGGCCGCAGTCGCACACGGGGCAGGGGCGTGCCTAATGAGTGTTTATTGCAGTCTTGTGCCGACAGCTGGGTGGCAGCACGTGGCTGACCAGTTGCGCAGGGCGATTGCCATCCAGCTGCAAGGATGTGCAGGCCATGCAGCTGGTCATCCAGCTCATGTCCACCTGCCCAAGCTGTCTGTTTTCCTGCTCTGCTCCTCCTATTCAGGTTCTGGCAGGCGTCTTGCATGTGCTTGCACCATTCGGGGACCAGGTGCGCAGTGTGGGGAGTGAAGGGTGGTGGCACCCAACAAGCCAGTGCGGGGTGGCCCCTCCAGCTTGCTCCTGTCGCACAACGTTGTTGGGGCGTGTGGCCCCATTGGAAGGGTCCCAGCTAGGCCAGGCGCTGTCATGGCCCTGCTACACATGAGCCAGCCCGCAGTCGAACGTGCCTCCGGCCCAGCTCGCGATGTACTGTGCAATGTACGGTATGTGGCTGCCCAGGTCACAGCCTACATCCACCCAGACCTGCAGAGCGGTGCGTGGCCCGATTGGGGCTTCCTCAAGGAGTTCATGTCGGATTTCAAGGGAGCGATGAAGGCACTGCCTGACATGCACATCCCACATTACGACCTCGTCATCTTTGTGTCACCAGGTGGGAGATCACCTGGCTGCTGCAGCACAGGCTGCTTGCATCTTCCCTGCAGATCACATTATGTAGATGGTCCACAGCATCGTTCTTTTGCAAGCATTTGATGGCGGTTTTATGCAATGGCAAGCAGTTCACTGGGCATGCACCAGGGGCACGATGACACGCACATGTGACCTCGTGCTGCATTGCCTACTACATTGGCCTCAGCATCCACTATTGCTTCAATGTTACATATTCCCGTATGCAGAGTTCCGTGTCAAGTACGTGCGTCATTTCCTGGAGCTATCACAGCCCAAGGCATGCGCATTTATTCTGCATGAGGGCGACAGCAAGATCATACCAGCGCTTGTGGCACACACCGCGGATTTCAAGCCGCAGCTGTTCACTTTGTCACCGGTATGTGCGTGCTGGTTGGCATAGACAACCTGCGGGTCAGGAACATGGTGGCCAGCTGGTATGGGTGAAGCTAGATCACGTCTATGCCTGAGCACGTTGCCTCTGTGCTAATCCTGCTGCAGCTGGTGGTCTGGTGCCCCCGCAGCACGTGCGTGACTATGTGGCACGGCGGCTGCGCTCAAACCATGTGAAATGGATGATCCCCATCAAGCCGTTCCATGTGCGTGCACCCTGCACACCAGATGCCCTTCACATATGCCTGAACGGGTTTGCCATTCAGGTGGGTGGTGTGAAGAGTTAGGCAGGGCATACAGCATGTTCCTTGGCATTCGGGATGCTCTACCAGTCCAGGGCAGCCATGAGTAACTTGTGTGAGTGCAGCCATGAGCGTTTTGCATCCTAGAGTCCGTAGCAGAAGCTTGCGCTGGTGACTGCCAAGGCAGGGGCACTCTCCACCTGCACCCCAGGGCAACATGAACATCAACGTCATCCGGCGCAATTACACGGCTGTGTGGACCCAACTGGGGGCACTGGTCCAGCGAGGGGTTGAATTCTCCATGGACCACAGGCTGAAAGTCAATGTGCTGGGCTCAGGCAACCCTGCCGCTCTGAACGTGCCACCCCAGCTCGCGTCATATGTTATCGCGCACCCCGATCTCAAGTGTGTGAGCACCCTGCGTGTTTGTTTGGGTGTGTGTGTGCTGTACTGCTGCATGCTGTGAGCGCTGGACTGGATGCCAAATGGGCTTGCATGCCGTGGTCATTGGCGTCCTTCCGCCCAGTAGCTGCTGAACCGGCTTTGTACATGTGCAAATTATCACCCAGCACCATGCTCTGGCACACACTGCTCCCACTGTCCTGTGAGGGGCATGCAACTCTGTGTTTGGCTGTACGCTGCAGGTACACTGCATTCTACGACCTCATTGCCCACAACTTTGCTCTCATTCCGGCGTTTGCTACCACATCCTATCTCACCAGCAAGATCTCCTCCACCATTGTCACCAGCCTCATTACTGGTGTGCCAGTTGTGGCTGACAGCCACTTGCTGGCTGCCTACACCTTCCTCAATGACAGCTGTGTGGCACGTCAGGCGGACGGGGAGAGCCTGGCAGATGTCATGGCGCGCCTGCTCAAGGTGTGGTGCACGTCACTTGGCTTCGCTCACGGCACCTGCTGCTCCCTTACACTGACTGCTGCTGTGCTGTGTCGCGCACACCTGTCCTGCCCAAATACAGAGCCCCGCGTCGGAGCTGCAGCGCATGCGCTCCTCGTTTGGGGCGCTGCGTGAGGCACTCAACGCGCAGGCGCTGGCGCAGCTCAGGGAGATGCTACCGCGAAGCAGCCAGGCAACGCAGACAACTGGGGATGCAGCTGCTCCTGCTAGCAGTGCAGGGTCTGCGCTCAGCATTGCCACACATTGACAGCGCTTATGGCAGTGCTGGGTTGGCACAAGCGCATGTTGAAGAGCTGAGGCCAGGACAGGGGGCCGCTGCCTCAGCTGCCGTCTGCCAGTGGCAGACATCAACGAACCAACTTGAAGGCAGACCCTTGGCGGCTGCATCGTCATTCATAAAAACACAATATTGAGGGCAGGGATGTTACGGTGTCTGCAAGATAACTACCATGTCCACTTGTTGCAGAAACATATGGCCACCATGAGTTGGTGCTGCTAGAATGGTCATCACTGCAGCCTCCTAGGTTTGTGTTACAGTCAAACATTGGCACGAACAATAAGAGCCCAAGAGTTTTGTGGTGGCCACTGGCCAGGAAAGTGTGGCACACAAGCCATCAGGGCCACCACTGAGAGGTGCATCGGCACACACATACACGAGCTGCCTTAGATAAGCTGAACAAACGAAGGATTCTGCCGACGAGGCATTATTATGGCTGTCCACAAAGAACACTAGGACAGGCAGGCAGTGTAACACTGTAACAGCACTATGCCTGTGTATGTCTGACATGTGCCACGCCTCGGGAAAACCCATGGAAGAGCCTCAGCTTCTTTGAATCTTCCATACCATCATTGCTTGAGAGCTTGGTCCTGGACCCCTACACCTATCCATGGTGCGTGTGCCGCCAACACAAGGACTCAGTTTTTCAAACTGTGGGGCGCACACATCTAAGCAGAGAGCTTGGCGTTCATGCTACAGCTGACTTCAGCCAGCAGCATCAGATTGAGCGTGCTCCGGGTGATGACACTGGGAGCTGTGCTGGCGGTTCACTACGCTCAAGGACATTCTATAGCTGTGGTGAATGAGCAACCTTACCATCTTGAGGTAAGGCATGGGCCCACCGCACGCCACACCATGTGCGCCGCTGGCAGTGCTGACTCATGGATCAGGGCCATGCCCTGGGATGCTCCATGGGCAAGCTCGATTGCATGTCCCCACACTGCAGCCATAATGCAAACAGTGCAAGGCCAGCGATGGCAACTTGGCTGACTTCTCCTACACAATCCCTACTTGCATGCATGTTTTTAGAATGACAATGCACATGTACGCAGGTGCTGGCCGGGGTCTTGCATGTGCTTAACCCATTCGGGAGTCAGGTACGGCAGTGTGGTGGATCAGTGTCAGTCTCATGACTTCCATCACGCGTCAGCTTGTTCAACATTCTGGCACGCTTGTACAACAGCACTGCAAGCTTGCTGCTGGGATGCATGGCTGCAATGGGCTGGAGCTGCGCATGGCCTAAGCTTTGTATGCCGGCTGGAGGTCCTGCCCAGAACTGTTGTAGCTGCTTGCTGTAAGAATTTCCAATGAGTTGGTCATGATCCTCCTGTGCTGTGTTCAGGTCACAGCCTACATCCACCCAAACCTGAGGAACGGAGACAGAGACTTCGGATTCATCAAGGAGTTCATGGCAGATTTCAAGGGCACAATACAGCAGCTGCCTGATCAAGATATTCCCCATTACGACCTGGCCATCTTTGTGTCCCCTGGTGGGTGGTCAGGTGACATACATGCCTTCCTGCAGGATGGGTGGCGTGTGGTTCATCAAACTCATTGATTAGTTGGTGAGTCATCGGTTTCTGTAATTGTGTAGTGCAAGGTGTACCATAGACAGTAAACAGTATCATGAGAAGAAATCACCATCCTTCTCCATACAGGCGCCTTGGTTTGTCGCCAATGTTGCATGTGCTTGCGCGCAGAGTTCCGGATTGATTATGTGCAAAAGTTCCTCAAACTGTCACGGCCCAAGGCATGTGCACTCATCCTGCATGAGGGGCACACCAATGAAGTGCCGCTGCTGATCAAAGAGACACAGGAGTTCAAGCCACAACTGTTCACCTTGTCGCCGGTACGTGTCCGTTTGTGATCATGCCTGCCGCCACCAGCAGGAATGCCGTATGGCATAGATGTACGTACTGCTGGACACAGCTGCAAGGGCCAAGATTATTACCTCTGTTGATCACTGCTGGGCTGCCGCAGCACGTGCGTGAATACGTGGGCCGACGGCTGCAGTCAAGCAGTGTAAAATGGATGGTCCCCATCAAGCCGTTCGATGTCCGAATGCCCTGTGCACCTGGGGTACTGGACACATGCCTGAGCGGCTTTGCCATTCAGGTGAGCAGAGGTGAAAGAGTTGGTGCTGGATGTGCAGAGCCATCCAGCAACTGGTGCAGTGTGCATGCGATGCGGCAGCCAACCCTCCATGCACTCAATGGCCCATAACCCTCACACCCTTGTTCATCAATCCACAGTAGTGCTCTACAAACGTGCCGCCTGCATGCCAGGGTACCATGAACATCGGAGCCACTCGCCGCAATTACCATGCTGTGTGGACCCAGCTGGATGCCCTGGTCAAGCGTGGTACCGAGTTTGCCACAGACAAGCGGCTCAAGGTCAACGTGGTGGGCTCAGGCAACCCTGCCTACCTGTATGTGCCGGCCCACCTGGCGCAGTACGTTCACGCGCGGCCGGGTCTCAGGTACGTGCAATCAATGGTGTGCCCGCAGCTTTCAGCGAGGCATGTGCTGTGGCTCATCAGAACAGCGAGCATCCAACTACTGCCTTGATCATCCTGACGCCTTGCACGCCTTTTTGCTCTTTATTTGTGACCCTACTGCTGTCGGCGCTGGCTGCACAGCGCCATTTGCATCGTGGTCTAGCGTGCTTCACTGCAGTTGTGTACCGTGTCCCACATTTTCCACGCACCCACACACAACATGAGCGCATACATCGCAGATACACCGAGTATTATGACACCATCGCTCAAAACCTCGCTCTCATCCCAGCGTTTGCCAACCCCGCCTACCTCACCAGCAAGATCTCCTCCACCATTGTCACC
>QAXD01000187.1:760593-779828 GCA_004335575.1 Haematococcus sp. NG2
ACGTCAGGCGGACGGGGAGAGCCTGGCAGATGTCATGGCGCGCCTGCTCAAGGTGCGGTGCACGTCACTTGGCTTCGCTCACGGCACCTGCTGCTCCCTCACACTGACTGCTGCTGTGCTGTGTCGCGCACACCTGTCCTGCCCACATACAGAGCCCCGCGTCGGAGCTGCAGCGCATGCGCTCCTCGTTTGGGGCGCTGCGTGAGGCACTCAACGCGCAGGCGCTGGCGCAGCTCAGGGACATGCTGCCGAGTGGCAACGAAGGACCTCAGCCGCCCACTGCAAAGCCATGACAGCGGCCAGCTCTCACTTACAGTAAACATGAGATGCTGCTGGAGGCAGTTGTGGACACAGTTGGGTGGAACAGGCACAGATGTGTCAACAGCATACAACAGACGTGCCCATGTCAGTCATGTGCATTGCACCATACCTAAGTGCCTTCAAGGCACCAGCCCACCGCAACGAACACCGTGCTCAGCCGTCAGCTCTTCCTAAACCCTGCAGCATTGCAGCAGGCAATAGCACTGCTATCACACGTGCTTGGGTTTTTGAGGGGTACATCATCACCACTATCATCACCATGACATTAGACACAGGAATTGCAGAAATCAAAGCAACTGTTCACGCATGGTTCCCACGATGATCACAACAGATATTTTTGTTTTCATGATCTATGAAAGACAGGCAGGCAGACAAGGCATATAGTCGCCTTTTGAAATCTTGGCGCTGATGTAAGAATTCATCCCAAGTTTTGCCAAGGACGTGGGTCATGTTCTATGATTGCCAGCTTGCCGGCTTGTGTTCAGCAGCTGCGAGCTATCCAGCAGCATTTACAGGCACAGGCCTGGCATGTTCAAGGACACCCATGAGTACAACATAAAGAAGTGTGCCCTTGTATGAATGCAACCCTTGGACCTGCCAGGTGCATTAGGTGTAAGGAAAGGCCTCGCTGCAGGCGGCTGCGAAGCCCCGCCTGCAGACCTGCAACTCAACTTCAACGCAAACACACACCAATGTGGTCGTTGCTGGCCAACCTGGCAGAGGTGTCAGGATGTGAACAAGAATTGGATGCTCCCATCGTGCGCTGTGCTTGCGAGACCTAACAGATTACTGGGTCCATACTCTTGTGTGAGCCGTTGCTGAGCGTGTATGCGCCCCCGCGAGCCGCACACAGCATTGCGGCTGACATGTTTGATGGCTCCTGTTCGCTGATGTTGCCCACACGGGCTGTTGCCCTCAGTGCGGCAGGTTCCGTGCCGTGCGGGGCCTGCGACCCGTGGTCATGGCGATGTCCAGGCTCAGAGGTCCATCAAGCTTCACGAAACTGCTCTTGGATGTGCACACGTCGGAGCAGCTGTTGGGAGGTGGTGAGAGAGCTGGGTCAAGGCAGGTTAGGCACTGGTAGGGGGAAGGAGCTGGTTGACCCACCCAGGGATACAGACACCAGGTGGTGCCGCTGGCTCAGAGACTGGCGCGTGGTTGGCGGCTGAGACACACCTACCCCGGGTGGCAGTGTTGTTTCCCATGTTTCTTATGAAAGCGACGCCCTTGTCACATGTATGGCGACCTGATAATCGGCTGTACTACCCCACATGTCCCGTCATCCTGATCCAAGCGACAGCAGGTGCAAGTATGTGTCAGCAATACGAGGAGCAAGCTGAGTTCGTAAGGTGCTGCGCCAGCATATGCGGTTGCTGCGGTGCCAGCCGTGGTGCCCTGCATACTTGTACTGGCTGCTGTATGTTGCGATATGTAATGTTGTGCGCAAGTTGATTGCAGTGCAAATCCACCCAGCGATTCAATGGCAGGGTGTTGAGATTATGCCAAGTTCCAACTACGTGCAAGATTGGGCTGCTTTGGGTCGCCATGCACAAAACACACAAATACATACATCGTGCATACGGCTCAACCCAAAGTGGAATACCCCGTCCATGGCACATGCAAGCAGTACAGGCTTTCAATGTTTCAGCCATCAGAGTGTATACATGTTCGGTGTGCCAAACAAATCCACGAACAAATCCAGGAACAAATCCACGATTGCCCATCATGTAGGCACGAGCAACACATGGGCATGCACAGAATCTGCACTGCCACACCTATCACACAATGTACATGCAAAGCAAACTGCCGCCCTAAACATCCCACCCTCAGTTGGAGGTGGAGGCAAAGCTGAACACAAGAGTGGCAGCTGCCCCGCCACACATCTCTGTGGGGTCCCCAGAGCACGGCATGTTGCAGCCAGTCGCACTGGCTCCGCCTGCAGTGGCTGCAGCCAGGCTCTTGCCTGCAGGTGGCGACACGCAACACGTGTGTGACCTCAGGAGGAAAGGGCCGCACTTGCACCGCATACTGCCAGGCCGCGCTGTGTAGCTGTCGCAGCCTGTCGGTAAAGAAGGAGCTTGGCAGAGCAGTATGTGCCCACCCCCCCCAGCAGGCACACACCTGCCCAGCACGCGCCGCCTCCGCGCAGCCCAAACACAGTGTATCCGCCCCTGAGTGCCAGTGCTGCACAGCGCTCGCGTGACATGGGTGAGGGCGCCGCCTCCCCTGCGGCCAGCTGCACCGGCAGGGTGGGTGTGGCCGGTGCCGCTGGCTCCGCATAACAGCCCCAGGCCTTCGTGGGGGGCAGGGAGGGGAGGATATAGAGGGAGGTGGACGTAGCAGACCCGCACATCTCGCCTGGGGCACCGCTGCAGGGCGTGACACATGCCGCACTGGGGGCGGGTGTGAGCGCGGCCTTCAGGTCCGTGCCTGCGCGGCATGGCCACCGCAACGTACAGCAGCAGGTGGATCAGGGCAGTACAGGGGACCTGCACATGGGCATGTCACCGCGGCCTACCCCTGCAGGTGGATGTGGCATGTTGGGTGGTGGTATGGCGTAACACTCCAACCAATTAAGTTTCCTCCAGGCCATTCACTGTGTCATGCCCACCTGCGTAGCAGTCAGTGCCAGAAGATAGGCCAGCCAGGGGGTAGCCGCGCACGTATGCCAACCCCGCACAGCGCTCAACAGTCATCCCACCAAATGTCGCCCCGTCCGCCAGCTTGACCGGCAGTACTGCCGCGCCTGCACCTGTGGTGCATGTGGTGGTTGTGGCCATGAGCGCATGCGGCTCTGCATGCTTCGAGTTGGCTGCACCATCAAAAACCACAGCGTGCTGTTCCCACTCACCAGCAGCCCCAGGTGCCTACAGGCAGCACGTACGGGTACAGGTCGTGCCAGGCACTGCACGGGGCAACCAGCTCACCTGTAAAGCAGCCAAGCGGCTTGGGCTTGGTGATGGAGGGTGTGGGGCGCAGGCGGTACACCAGGTTGGTATCCGGCCCGCCACAGTCCTGGTTGGGGTTGCCGTTACATGGTGTGCCGCACAACTCACTGGGGCCGGCGGATGTGGCGCGCACTTCGTCTATGCCTGCAGAGGTGAGTGGTGCCAGCGCAGCGGTCAGCTACGGAACATCAACCCAATGTGCACGCAGGAGGTTGTGCTTGCATTATAATGCTGCGCAAGCCCCCGGTGGAGCACTCTCCACCAGGAGGAGGCACGAGCTTCACACTGGCCGAAGCACAACAACGCCATCCAAACAGGGCCAGGCAGGACAACGCAGGGCCATAAGTCCCTCGCCTCTCTACAGATGCACACGCGTGGGCCGGGCAGCGGCGCACACCACCACACACCTGCCCAGCACTCCCCGTAGTACTGCAGCCCGTACACGGACATGCCGGCCTGTGCGGCCCGCAGGCGGCAGCGCTCGTGTGTGGACGTGGTGTCGCCTGCTGCTGGCACACCGTCCGCCAGCACGTTCATCACGTACGGCAGCCGCCGCAGGTCAGGTGTGGCAGTCAGGTCCTTGAAGCAGCCCACAGGGGTATCGGGCTGTATGAAGGCATAGATCTGGTTGGTGTTGGGTCCCCCACAGATCTGCGCACCGAAGCCCCAGCAAGCACCCCTAAGTCGCTTGCTCATTCATTTACTTGCTGCATTCACAGAACCAAGCAGAGCGGTGCACTGTGCGGCTCTCGCCTTGCGCCCATAGCACATCTTCATTCAACAGCACGGCCGCGGCAACCCTCACGCTGGCGCACCTCTTTGGGCGCCCCTGTGCACGCCATGTTGCAGTTGGGGCTGGGGCCTAGCGAGGTGGCCAGCAAAAAGTCGTTTCCTGCCCAGCACTCGAACTGGAACTGCAGCCCAAAGTAGGAGTAGCCTGCACCCAGGGGGTTTCAACAGCAGCGGTGGGAGCTGTGCAATAATGCCCAGATGATGCTGCCTCATGCGCGCAGCAAGCGTTTTGTGTCCAGGCATTGGTCCGCAATCAAAGCCTCGAAGAGGGTTATGATACAAGCAGTCCAGCCCTCATGGCTGCAGGTGCATAAAGCACGCATCTGTGGCATCTGCAACCCAGCAGCCCCACAAGCAGACCAGTACACAGCAACTGCACAGTGCACACATGTCGTGCACATACCTGCTTTGGCCGCCAGGTCACGGCAGTGCTCGAAGCTCATGGAGGGCGGGTTGCGATCTAGCAGCACAGGCAGCTTCCTGTTGGCATCTGCGGTGGGGTCGTCCCAGAAGCAGCCCACCAGCACTGTTGGCACAGGTGGCGGGGCTACAGGTGGGACTGTGAGGGTGACCCACAGGGATGTGGTGGACCATGTGTTGTCGTAGCCCGCGCCCTGGTTGAGCAGGAAGAGCATGTACACGCCGGGGTTGATGACGCGGTCGGTGGCGGCAGGCAGCTGCAGGCTGATGGCCCCGTTGGCATTGGCCACCACCGCCAGGAACACGTGGCGCTGGCTCATGTCGGTCTGTGGCCAGTGCACAACACAGGAATAGTTGGGGGTGAGTATGTGCTGATGGCGGCCACCATTGTACAGCGCATACAGCGCTGTGGCACACGTAGCGCCTGGTTTGATGTGAGGAGCATCAGGGCTGTATGACATCATAGCTCAACGCCAGGCCCTGGTCAGCACCCCACCCTGTCACAGCGCGCCCCCCGGGCCTCACCTGGTGCGTGACGGCAGAGGGCGCGATGAGGGACGCGGCCGTGGCAGTGCCGGTGTAGGTGAGCGTGATGATGGTGCCCATCTGGGCCGTGAGGTGCTCGGTGGGGGAGGTGATGGTGGGGCGCGCGGCGGACAGCGCAAAGGGGGTGGTGAAGCGCTCGGCTTGGAACTGGTGCAGGGGCGGCACGTACGTCATGCAGCCTGGCACGCTGCGTGTGATGGCAGGACGGAGGGAGCACGCACACCCTTGGTCTCAGGGCATGTTTTAACGCGGATTTACTGTACCAGGTTCTGCAACTGCCCTGTTGTGACAGGCATCACATCAGAACCATCCAGTGCTTCCACGCACCACTCCGCCTGCTCTGACCCCGCCACCAGCACATCGCCATCCACCATCAGCATGGCCACTGAGTGGTAGTGGCGCAAGATGGTTGAGCACGACAGCACAGTGAAGCGGTTGGTGCCGGCCGGCAGCTCCGGGTCATACAGCCAGGCACACAGCGCTGACACACTTGCAGCGCCACCACCGCCCACACCGCCGCTCATGTAGCCTTTCTGTGCAGGTGCAACCACGCAGCAATCAAGGGGCTGGGCTTAAGGCATGATAACATGGGGAATAGGTGGTGCATGGTAGAGCAGCACAGGGCCCCAGTCCCCTCAGGCGTCAGGACACATGGAAGTGAGTGTAGTATGCTTATCCATAACTTGAGATAGCTTGAAGCATTGCTGTAACCCCCACCTACCTGTGCACCATTCACCACAATGATCTTGCCGTTGGGCAGCAGCACGGCATCAGCGCCGTGGCGGGGAGTGGGCATTGTCTCTAGCTGCCTGCAGCGCAATGGCATGCCACAGCACATGGAAACCGCGCCAGCAGTGCGTGGGCAAGGAGCCATGACACACAACACGTCCTGTACTGGCACAGCCCACAAAAGCAAGCGGCTCCCACCCTCTCCTCTGATGACACGCACCAGTCCTCCAGAACGCCAGCAGGTGTCAGCTTCTTGCGCACGGCGTAGTTGCTGGCGTCCACTGAGCAGCGGCAGCCAGGTGTCGCCACATTCATGCCCCCAAACATGACCACCTCATGCACATGGCTGGCGTATGGCGGCTTGAAGGGAAGCATGACGGAGGACGCGGAGGCGGAGTACGCGGCAAAGAAGTTGGCCAGGGCATTGGGCCAGGCGGGCAAGGTGATGGGTACTTTGGCCCCGGGGGGCCCGTACTCAGTCACTGGTACCTATGTGGAGGAGTGCATAACGTGTGCAGATAGGTGAAGTTATCAGGGGCTGACCGAAGCATGCCAGGTACCGTCCTGACTGTGTTTACTTGAGCACCTGAAGTGTGCCTTTGGAGCTGCAGTGCTCCCACAAGCCCAATGCCACATGCTGAAGAGCGCTACCCATCAACAGGCGCTGCATGCTGAAGGCAGCAGGCCACGCACCAGGTTGCTGGCTGAGTCAATGGAAAAGATGGCAGCCTGGTGGGCGCCAAAGAAGTAGATGAAGTGCTTGTGCGGGTCGTGCGCGTCGTCGCTTGGCCACGGCAGGAGATTGATCGTGGGGTACCTGCAGTACACAGGTCGTCAAGGTGTACAAGTCGCGCAACATACGCAAGGGGAATGGGTGGGGTATTGGTGTAGGGGGTGTGGCTGGGGGCAGTCAGGCACCAGGGCATTGGCTCGTGCTATGATCAGACCATTATCAACCCAACATGTGCACCACCCACAGGTCCACGGTGAACGCGGTGAGGGTGACCGTCTTGATGAGCGCGCTGGTCTTGGCATCAAAGATGTCGCATGTGGGGTTGACAGCGTCACGCCTGTGATGACGTGCGAACAGATGACAGGACGTCACGTGTGTTGACTCCATGACTCTAGAAGCAAGGGTTATGGAGTGCTAGGAGCACTGAAACAGACACGCTTGGCCTTTCCTTTGCACCTGAAAGCACGTATTACCTGCCCTGCTATATTGCCAACACTACGCCCATCGGCACCAGTGGTCACATGCATGACCTTTCCACACACATGTGCAAGTGGCACTCACTCGGAGGCCTTGCCCATGCAGATGAGCACACGGTCATCAGGCAGTGTCAGCTGGGTGGGGTACCTGTGGGCGTGCAGATAATCAGCATTTCACAGGCTTGTAGGGTGTCCTGCCAGCAGCCCAGCACCAGACACGATACGCCAGTTGCGCTGGGCAATGTAATAACAGCCTACGCCAGTTGATCTTCCCAGACATAGAGCAGCTGCAGAACCGGTCACGCCGTGTGCAGGGCGCAGTCAAAGACGCCACCCGGCATACACGACTCATGACAGGCAGAGTGCGGCCTGTGGTTCACAGTCAGTACGCACCAGCGGTACCCGGACATCTTGGTCCCAGATGTCACCACCTGCTCCTGCACTGGATCAAACATACGGATGGCATCACGGCCTTCACGCACAATAGTGGGGTCCGCATTGCATGCATCCCCGCCATTGTTGCCGTCCTCGTTACCTGCGCACCGTTGTGTACACAACAGGGGGTACAGCAGCAGGCGAGCGTGCGCAAAACAGGTGCAGTAGTAAGACAGTGGGGGAGGGGCAAGGACTTAAGCACCCATGGCACAGCGGTGTCGCCGTACCATCAAAACAGCGCAACCAGCTCACAGCACATGCACGGCAACAAACATGAGACACTGCTGCAGCTGGGCCGCAGCCGCCCACCCTGCCCATGCCCAGTGGGCAGCAGGCCACTCACCTCCAGCTACAATAATGCTGCCGTTGGTCAGGTGGCTGTGGCCTGTGCAAAATGGTGCCTCATAGATGGGTGCGCGACTGTAGCGGCCTGTGCTGTAGTCCCACAGCCCGGCCATCTGCAGCTCCATGCCAGGCTCATATGGCAGGTTGATGGGGCAGCCACCTGGAGAGCACCATTTCAAGGCAAGCAACCACGAGCATGATCAGCAAAGAGAGCGGTGGCCGTCTCTTGCAGTACGTCAATCCTTGGCACAGCCCTCCTGAGCCGCACTACGTTCACAACCAGTGGCATGTTCAGCTCCTGCAATCGCACACCTTCCCCGTCCGGATGCACACGCGCCATGAGCAGAAGCTTGGTGCTGCGCGGCACGTGCACCTGTTTTGGACAGGATAGCGTATGGGGCATGAACGACTAACCACCTGTGCCAAGGTTGCAAGATGGGTCGTTGTATGGCAGAGTAGGGCAGCACAGGCCAGAGAGGCACGGTGCAGAAGCAGCGCAGTGCAGCACGTTTAGCACACACTGCATGGATGGCCACAATGCCCGTCGAGGAGCGGCCCAGGTCAGGGTTGTTGATGAGCGTGAAGGCACCATACAGCTTCGGGTCCGGTGGAGGTGGAGCAGCTGCCACAACATCTGCAACAACCTGTGCAGGATCATTTGGCAGCTGCAGAAGAGCGCGGCCCTGCGCCCCTGAGGTGTTATTGAGCAAAGTGCCATTCGCTGTAACAAGCTGCAGGAGCGCTTGGTCAACAGCTTCAGAGTTGCGGCCACCCTGCAGCGCGTCCCTGAGCCTCTTGTCCTTGCGCAGCTTCTTGTCCTTGAGCAACTGCTTCTTCAATTTTTGTACAGCCTTGCGCTTGATTTGGTGCTCGCGCGTTGCCTGAATACCGTATGCGGCATTATGATATTGTGCACGACTGTCAGTAAGCATGCATCATGCATATCACCATGACTGCATGTCACCATGCATACGAGGGCGATGCAGGCCAGTAAGAGTGGCCAGCACTGCAGCATGCCAGACACACCCCTTGGACTAACTGCTTTGACCCACAGCACATCCTAGGGACACTCTTGGTTCGACCCTGCTGATCGGGACTAGAAGCATGTCTGAATTTTAAAACTTAAAGTACGTCAAGCCACAGCACCTGCGCGTGGGTCCACCATGGGACCAGATTGCTGAAAAGCTGAGGGATGCTCCTTTCTGATCGTCATCTTGTTCAACTTAACGATGAATTGAATAAGCACTATGGCAATCGGCGGGCACGAAACGATACCGAAACGATACCGTACTCCCATCACACTCAACACGGCACCCACCAGAGCCAGCTTGCAGAAGTCCGCTACATCGACGGTAGGCTGGTACAGCTGAGGCTTTTCAGGGAGGTCAACCTTCTTGGCATCAGGCTTGCACAGGGTCTTATCCTGGCCTGCCTCGTCAATACTGAGGCACGTGCTGCTTGCAGCATGGAACACGCCCAGACCATGATTGGGCGTGTACTCCTGTGTCCAGCAGGCAGCAGAGAGGCACAGCATGGGTATGGCACACACCACGCAATAACGGTGAGCATGTCCTACATACTCACTGGCAAAGGGCTGGCCCAGTCCTTGCACTGCCGCTGGAACCCCAGGCCTGAGCAGCAGGTGAGGAACACGGAGCAGTCGCGCGACTCGGGTATCGCGTACACTCCGTCCGTCCTGCGTGCCAACGGACAAGTACATGCCACAGTTCATGACCAGAGTTCTGCAATCAGAGGCCAGATTCCATCAGCCAAAGGGTGTCACTGTCCAGTGTCCACCGCTGCATCTGCTTGTACATGCCGGTGCAGGTGCAGCAGATAGACATCCAGAGTTCGGGCTGCTTCACAATCCCCCATGCACCACCGACCCCACAACCAACCCAGTACATACATCAGCACAGATTACAGCAGCCCACCGCAGCAGTGTGGCAGTATCCTGTACCGCTGTTACAGCTCAACATCCCTGCTTCTGTACACCAGCACTGGACCTCAGGGATGCTGCAGGGCTCCGACAGGTACTGTGTGGCTGCTGGCCTTGGGCACTGCTGTGGTGTTTGACAGGCCCCAAGCACAAGTTCTGCCCAAGCAATAAGGTGAACCTCGCACCTCGACTTGCACAACTTGTCTGCATTGGGAACGGGAATGCCTGAGGGGAATACGCCCTCCAGGTTGTCGTCCACAGGTTCATCGGAAGGCAACGAACTGGGCTCGTTCTCGACCACTGCAGCAAGCGTCATGCGGTGCGGCGCAGGGCCACTTGGTCCCGTAGGGCTAGCACGGCCGCTCTGTTCTGCAGGCGCGCTGGCCCCAGGCCCGGACAGTGGCCCTGTTGCCCCGAACACCTTGGACGCATGGGCTAAACCACAGCAGATCGACACCAGCAGTAGCGCTAAGCGTATCGGCATTATCGTGTCGCTCCGCTTCAAGCCTAGACGGCTCCGTGTGTAACACGACCCAAACTTCACCCCTGATTCTTAATAGTGGTAACTGCACATTAGCTGCATATTCCTCGAACAGATGGAGCTCGTGGGTGACAGTCACACATTCTTGCACTACTTGAAACTCGGCGATGGGTGCGAGGCAAGAGACATGCGTATGTGCCGGCGTTCTGCATTGTGTCAAGATGAGCTTTCAGCCATGCAGGCTCAGGCGAGGTCGTCTTTTGCACATGCAGCCAGTGCAGCAGGCACAGTATAACAACATGCAATGTTGCATATCACCTGCATAGAGCATTCCACCCTGGTATTTGTGCACAGGTGTTAGGAACGCCCCTTGAACAACCACGTGATGAGGCTCTGATGAGAGGTATCCGACCACGGCAGGCAGTCAGCAATGCATCGCCTCAGACACATACAGGCTACAGAAGCAAATTTCTCCTACTCCTCCACCTTGTTGCGGTGGGCATCAAGCATCCTGATTAGCTCCACTCAATGCAGCCTAGAACTGAATGTGACCCCTGACGCATACATTATTTCAGTGCTTTATTGTCCTGGACCACATGCAGAACAAACTGCGCTATCAATTTTGGTGCACCAAGGCCTCCCCACATGGCAATATCACATGTGCTGCCCGGCCTACAGCACGGCCGCTACAGCGCTTGGCTCCAGCATGCATAGCACCACCAGCATACTAGCCCTTGCACACCGGCACTGTGCCGCCGCTAGTCATCATCATCATCCTTGCTTCCCGCCTGCAGTGGGGCACGGCCCAAGCGAGTTGCTGCAACATACTTCATCCGCCTCCTTCACCAGTGCACCCCAGTTGCGCGCTGTGTCCTGAGCTGGGGCAGAGAACAGGCGCCTGTGCATGTCCTCCACGTATTGGAACTTGATGAAAGGGGTGGGCCTGCACCCACATGTGGCGGCCAGTGTATGTCACAGCTACAGGTGTAACCGTGGGTGTGAGGCATGCATTGCAAGATGACAGCAGGCACTGCGTCCTGTCGTGCACAGGGCTGCATGTAACGTGCTGCCTCTCTGCAGCTTCACCGCGGTGATGTAAAGCCCTATGCCCACACCCACAGTGACAGCTCTGCACCACTCGTGAGTGTTACACTGCACCACATCTTTGTACTGCTTATCCACACTGGTACTGATGCACCTTGCACTGGCTCTGTACCTGAACCCAAGCTTCCTGTGTCCCACATAGTTGATCTTCAACACAGCGGCAGTCAGCGCCTGCTCAGCACTCGTGCCATGCCGTTGTGCACCCTGTGCTGTGTTGTGCGAGAGATGGCGGTAGCGGTAGGCCTTGTGTTGGTCAGGAGACAGCGTATCAAACATGGCGTTGGTATCATCAAACCCGGCCTGCGGTTGCACACATGCACCACGCACTGGGAACGTTGCTTGTGGTGATTGTGGTGATTGAGCATTTGCGTGGGGAAGATACAGGAGTGGTTGCCATGTCTACGTCTAGATGCTGTCCTGTGCCCCACCTGCAACATGATCTTCATGTTGTTCAGGCCCAAGAGGCTGGCCACTTGCATCAAATCCTGCTGGAAATGTGCATCACGCTGCTTGTAGTTGCCCGACCACCACTGCGTGCATATGGAGGTACATTAGCGGGCAAGCAACGAGACAGGTCCCTTGTTGAAGAGCAGCCAGTTGCGGACATGCATGCGTACAGCTACCTCGCACACTCTAGCTCCCAGGTGCCTGCGTTACTAATGCAAGAGCGCTCAGGCTAGGGGTGCCGTGATGTCGGGGTCGATGCCACAGCTGCTACTTGGCCTAATGCAGCTAAGCTCGTGTTGCTGCATCACCCTGTCACCTGTTCATGAGCCCAGTGCTCCTCAATCTCATCACACAGCCCCAAGATTATCAATTGTCGCTCCAACTCATCTGGCAGCAGGTTCTGCGGGCGTGGGCGAGCCAAGAAAGCAAAGCTTCGAAACAGGCAAAGCACCATGCTTATCATAAGTGCAGGGTGCAGTGTTTATGAATGAATGAATGTGGGCATCAAATTTGATCCTCACATGCACGGCACAACCACAGCCCAACACGCTGTAGATACTGTTATCACAATGCAAGAGGTCCGCTCATGCTCCACACTCAATGGAAGGTCACCCCTGCCTAGAGTGCTAGCATGTGCATGTGCACCAGGCAAGACCTTTGGCAGAACTCAGCCACGTGCATATACGCACACCATCCAAGGGGGCACAACATCCTGCTGCACGCACCTGCTGCAGCATCAGCACCCAAATATCCAGAGCAGCTGGGTTAGGCCCGTGCCCGTGCATGGCTGAGAAGCGCCACAGCGCACGCTCCGTGTCGGGCCCAAGCTGCTCAGCCACTTCCCGCCGCTGGGCGCACATGTCCCGCAGCTCTGTGTGCCCCGTCCACAGCTGGATGTACAGTGTGTGTGCCAGGGCCACGGCCACGAGGGTGGGTGGCGCATCCATCTGTGAGCAGCAGGGAGATGGTCATGAGTGGTCAGAACCTGGCACACCTGCGTGTGGCTATGCAGATTGATCAGTTCCATAACGCCGTATCAGGCAGGGGGCCCGAGGCAACATGGTCAAGACAGCTCACAAACAGCCGTGGACAGGATACGCTACCCCCGCCTCCTGCCCGCACCAGCAACATGCAGCTGGCCGTGCCGGTGAGGTGCTCCAAGGTGGCCCGGCCGGACTCTCGGCGTGCATGCGACATGTGGCGAACGGACGCCTCGAGTGCTGCCAGCACCTGATGCATGGTGGCTTCTGTCCAAACTTTGGTGGAGGTGCCCCCATTGGTGCGGCTGTCCACCAGCAGGTGCTCCACAAGCTGCTTCTTGAACTGGCTCGCAGTCTGGGCCAGGTTGAATGTGGCTGCCGCATCATGACGCAGAGGCTCAGGCACCGATGGCAGGCTGGACAGAGGTGTGCGCAGCTGCTGAGGGGCCTTGTCAGCATCGAGCATGGCGCGCCTGCCGACCGCTGCTGCAGGTTGCAAAGAAGCCAGTAGCAACGCTGGTACCACCAACACCAGTGTCATTACTGGAACCCTGGTCATAACGAGGCAGTTGTCACGCAGTAATTGGGCTGTGCTGCTTGTGCACGTTGGTGGGCCGACCTGTGTGGTAGGGGCACAGGACATAAAGCAGGTATTGCACACAGTTCAAGCAGTGGCATGCTGCTTCATGGTTTTATATGATGGAGTGCTCTATGGATGAGAAGTGCAATAATTGCTTCAGAGCATTGTGCATGCTGAAGTTCATATGTCAGACATTACGAGAACGAACGTTCAGTTCTGTGGTCGGTGGAGCAAGGCAGCAGCAGGTGGCATGAAGCGCCCTGCCGTAGCTCGTTGCCAGTTGTCACCATCCAGCACAATGATTGCACACGAGGCATGACTACGGGTTGTTCGAAGGCTGTGCTTGTCCTGCATGTGTTTCTTGGCCTTTCCCACGCCGGCACAGCCTTCAGCACACAGCGGCACAGCATGAAGCCTGCCGTGTGGATTAGAAGCCATCAGCGACATTTGATGAGCATGCTGCTCGTTGGATGCTGCAAGCTATGGCATGAACCGTTGCGCGCTTGCCATCCAGTACGTTCCGCATGCATGCTGCTGCTTGCGTGCCGCACCTAGGCGTGCCATGGGACATGGCCCATGTCCCACGTGACTGCCCCATTACACACCTCCGTCAACGCGACACTGTGTCCAGCGTGATCAGCGTTTCATGAAACCGGCGTGCTGTCACGCAGCATGCTGATATTTATCCACAGTACGGTAGGTATACCTCGCAGCATTTGTAGTGCCGCTGCGCCTGCGTGGTACCAGCATGCCACTGGAATAGGCAGCCTTCGTGAATCAACAACGAAACTTGTTACTGTCTCACAACTGTACTTCAGTAGTGCTTCGGCTGTCGTGATCGATGTCTGAAGAACATAATTTATTACAGTCACTCCTAAAGCATATGTTGCATCCGCATCCCGGCGCCGTGAAAGACGGGGCCTGCAGCTGCAGACAATGACAAAATGAACAACCAGCGGTGATTTTGCAAGGAAAACTTCACTTCATACTACTGGTCGGTAGCACATATTGTGCCATGGATGATTGTGTTACATTGACAACAAGAATGTTTGTTGTCAGTGGCCAGCAGAGGCCTGCAGAGGCGAGGAGCCACGCGACAATCCAACCTTCCTGATAGTTTTAGCAAGCTGCGTGAACATCACGCGTGAACATGTACACGTACTAAGGTAATTCATGATGTGCATGGTCGTGGGCAAGGTTGGAACTGGGCTGTTCTCGTGAACAAGTACAAGACTGCCAGAACAGTGTGCACCACAGGCTGAGAACAGCATGCAGGGCCCTTTCAAGCTCATGCATCCTGGGTAAGATCAGAGTTGAGCCTCATTCAATCTGCTTGCACAGGAGGGGTTGAGTAGAAACCACAACACCTGAAGACGAACACAAACGGCAAGTGACACATGCCAACCTGATAACAAACCAGAAAACCAATACAGTGCATATCATTGGCCAACAGCCTGAAACAAGTTGCCTGCAAACAATCCCAGCAGTAGACAGCTGCAAGCTCTCTTGAAGCAATTGTGACATGAGGATGCCAAACCCTGGCCAAAGGATGGAAAGAAGCCATCCATTTCCAGTTTAATAGATTCCACAATCGGACATGTTGCAAGCCACAGAACCACATCTTCACAGCTGGCCCTCTCTGCACCAACTCTCCAACCCGACATGTAACATAGCAGCGGCGTGTCACAGCTTTCAGGTCCTTGCCGGAGCCCGACAGATTGAACCTGCGAGCTGACTATTGTTTCACAGCTATCATAGTGTGCGCATCAAATCTGTACAGTAAATATGCAGAATGTGGCTCACATTATCGTTTATTCAGTTGAGCTTGGCCTCTCAGCCTTGGCTCAACATCGGCCTCAGCCTCAGCCATAGGTCACACGCGCGCAAGCATAACAAGTGCCAGGATGTGGGACTTCCCTAAGCCCCTGTCGTTCTGCTACATCCGATCAGGCGCATAAAGCTGTGCTACACATTCTTTTGCTCCATCCCCACCATCACACAAGGCATTCCGCACGCGCCTGCTAGTTTGCTCACTGCTTCTCTCGCTTGGCCCCCTCCAGCACCTCATCACCCTGTGCTCGGCGGCCTGGCCCTGCACGTCCCTCATGGTCAGTGTCCACTGCTACCGCACGTGCGCGGCGAAGCCGCTCTGCACCACTCGCAAACGTGGACATGACGTGTGAGATGTGTGTGATGAACACACGTGCCTCAACGTCCCCTGCACCATACGTCATGGTCACCTGCGGGTGCATACAGACAGTGTGTGGGTGCAGCACATTGGTCAGCGGTCATGGCGCAGGTCGCTGGCAGACGTGCTTCATGGCACCCCACATTGACCATACATTGGGCCAGGGCAAACTGCAGCCATCCTGGTGTTGTGCCAGGTTGTGGCGGTGTGTATTGCCTGCCATCTCACTGCATCGCAGCACAGACGGCCGCACGCCGCACCGTGCCATCTGTGACGTTCAGGTGCAGGCCGGTGGGGAACGCGATGTAGCCCATGCTCCAACCACGCGCATCCAGCACAGGGTTGGTGCGTGCCACCAGCGGGATGGGGGACCTGTGATGTGGAACACCATGCAAGAACATGGCAGAGAGTGTGTGAGGAGGGGCACAAAGACAACACCTTGCAACGATGCGAGAGGCAGACATGCAGCACTTGTGCACAGAAGGGAAACAGATTGCTCGGCAACAACAGCAAGCTGAGATTTGGTTCCAGCTCCCCTCTTTCTCCCCACCCTGCATCACTGCTCATGTCTTCATGCTGCCCAGATACCGCCCGCCCACATGCACCCACATGCTGGCCTCATGGATGCGGTACGGCGGTTCCACCTCCATGAGGTACCAGAAGTTGAGGTACACGGCACAGCGGGCCGTGGGTGATTCCCTCGTCTCTGCTGTGTGCTGGGGCCCATAGTGCATCACACTCAAGTAGTAATCATTGTCTGCACCTGAGAGCTCCTTTGGCAGAAGGACTGCGTTGGTGTTGCCACGGGGACCTGCAGGCAGTTTGGGATGGGGGCTGATGTGAACAAGCAGATCATACACAGTTGAGACGCAAGCATGACGGCTGTGGCTGCTCAGCAGCATGGCACATCCGCAAGGGTGCTGGCACACAGCAGCGATGGCCCCAAACTGCCTCATCCCTGACCCCTGCACACTTGCGCACCAGCACACCCACCATGTCCGCACACAGTGTTCAGGTGGGCAAAGGCTGTGGTGCTGTCAGTGATGTGTCGGATGACCAGTAAGTTTGTGTCTGGGTGCAGCGAGACAACGGTATGGGGCATGAGCATGCGGCTCCACAACACCCCATACTCCTTGCCATCTTCACTGTCTGGTGGCAGCATGAACGGGACCCAGTTCTTCTCCCATGTGTTGTTGGGGCGCGCGTCTGTCACAGGCACCAGCACCCCCAGCGGCCACCCGCGCTCATCATCCCCCTCAGGCCCCAGCAGCCGCATGAAGCACGGCGCCTCACGCCTGCAGGGCGCCGCATCAGCACATGCAGAGATGCCCTGCATACATGTCTGCGGCCTGATGGCACATGTTGTATGTGCCTGGTACGGCATAAGGCAGGGCCCAATGAGGCGTGCAGGCGCCCTGTGGCCCCACAGCAGGTGCAGACCTGCTGGCAACACTCCAGTATGCAGTGTTTGCTGTCCGTACGGCTGCTGCCCGTGAGCAACCACGCTGCCGGCTGCAACCCTGATTGGCTTGCCCTTTGCCTGCCGGCACAAGGTGAGAAGCACTCACCAGTAGTCTGCAGGCCGGCAGGAGCTCTGCAGGAACAGCGAGCGGCCCCACACAAAGAGCCGCGGGTCCGCTAGGCCGTACAGCTCGTAGTTGCCCTTGCGCGGGTGACGCTCGCTGTAGCCTGCACCTGCAGGCCGGGTCAGTGGCAGTGCAGCACACGTGTTGGTTGGTGTGACACGTGACGACTCTGGCGTGATTCAGTGAGCAGCGCGCCCACGCAACATGTCAGCCACGCCACTGCGCGTGTGGGCCCAGGCATGTGCGCTCTTGTACGCCCAGTTCCATGGTTGTATGCATGCGCACGCACCTGGCTTGATGAGCTCACAGCCATACAGCTTCTTCATTCCTGCATGCAGCCAGATGCATAAACACACACCCACTCATGAACTCATCACCTGTTGTCAAACCTGGCTCACTGAAGCACACCGTGGACTCCTTTTGTCAGCGCCGTCACTGCACGGCCTGCCACCCGGTATGTTTCATGGGTGGGCGCACAGCTCGTCCTCCAAAACGTACAAGCCAGTCCTTCACGTCCCCATCTTGACGGCATGCAGCTCATGACACACGCACCCCGGGCTGCCTTGCACAGCACCACGTCGTTGGACTCCAGCATGGACACCTTGTACTCGCTGCCATCCGGGTGGGTCAGCTGCAGCCACACGCAGCACGTGATGGACGGCGGTTACATGCCTGCCTATTCCATGCTGTTAGCAAGCACTATGTGCTGCATCTTGCCCCATGCAGCTGTAGCCCAGATTGTTCGCAGGTCGCTGCCAGGACTGCAGCAGCTCAAGGGCAGCACACGGAGCGTTATGTGTGTTCCGTCCATGCAGCAGGAGGTAGGTGCACCTGCTTGACAGCACATTGAGCACGCACACATCCAGCCATTTGCAATCTCGCCATACCTTGTGCTTGCGGATCATGATTCGCCGCAGCAGCGCCACATACAACGCTCCCTTGTACTCAGCCAGGCCTGGGTTGAGGAGGTGGGCAGTGGAGGTGGGATGTTGAGGAAGGCGCCTGGACACGTGAGTATGTGTCCTTCACAATGACAGTCACAACATCTGTTCATGTGGTCGTCATCAGGCACTAAGCTGGTTGCGCTCAACAGGACACACAAGGCCTTCCCACCTGTGTTGAGGTAGAATGGCTTGCTTGCATCCATGCTCCCCTTTTGCACGCAGTCACAGAGGGACCAGAAGCTGCCATCTCCAAAGTCAGGGATCTGGTCCACAGGCAGCGGCCAGTCGGTGTAGTTGTGGATGCTCATCACTGGCAGACTGCGTGCTGAAGCCAGCAGCTCATCCCAGCTCATGCGCTGCAGCTGGGCCTTGTAGTCAGGGAAGGAGAAGTAACCGAGGCCACTTGCCCAAGGCTGCAGTGGCATCAGCAGCATGGCCATGCACAACAGCACATGCTCCGCACAGCGCTCCGTGCCCCGACCCTGCGTGTGTATGCCCTGTTTGGTGTATGGGCATGTTGAACACCACTGCATGCGCTCCTGTGCAGGAGCTGTAGCAAAGAGTGCTAAATTCTGGCCCTCAACCTCATGTCCAACTATGCAACCCCGCAAGACCCACCTCCTTAACTGCGATGCTCGCCTTGAACCCCATCAGGTCACGATTGAAACGAACAAGCAGGTGTTTGTGATGCCGGCTGTGCCAGACAACCCACCCGGCGCTGATCATGACATGGTGCTACGCTAGCAAGTTCAGAACCCTCTGTTCGTGTCGGTAGAAGCGGGTTCATGTGGGACGAAGCAGCCTCACTCCTTCATGATATTTGGGATGAGGCAATGCCCAGATCTTACTATGCTGATGCTGTTGGGCAGCAGCTGCGAGCTGTTTGAACGATGCCTGTTGCAGTAATGGAGATGTTTGTATGTGTTGCAGCCTGTAACTTGATCAAACGTGGCAAGCGATGATCAACAACAGTATACAATTCGGCACGCACCTACATAGCCTGAAAGTCATGACTTCACGGACAACAGCCTGTGACAGGTGCACTGGTGACAGCTGCAACTGTCAAGCCTGGAAAGACCCAAGGGCTCAGGCCCAGATAGTATAGGGTTGTGCATGGTGAGAGGTTCGGAGTGCTCGGTTGAGAGAGGTCTGCTTGGCAGGAAATTGTAGTGAAACTGTGCTGCTACTGCTGCACTTAGAGATAAGTTTGCATCGCTTTTTGCTGGGCTGGAGTCAAATGA